>BSSO01000421.1:0-34286 GCA_030267885.1 Mesembryanthemum crystallinum
GTTCAATGGTGGTGAGCTCTCTATTGGAAGGGTATGAGTATGTAGCTGACCCACCCCTCATACAGTCATAGTGCATCCATAGCAGATGCCTTGGCCCTGTGACTTGTGAGAGACAATGGTTAATGATTTGGTTGGTTTGATTGACATTGCATTGGATGAAAGAAACCAAAGTGGGCTGATCTTAAAAATTAATGGTTAATCTCAGTCTAATTCCCTCTTCAAAGATGAAACAGATCAGTTGTATGCATAAAGCAGGGAAAGTGACACTGTGGTTGTTTTTTGTGTGGGTCTTATTACTTGTTTGTTCAACATTAATGAATAACAATGTAGGAGGTATTCATAACGGACAGGCAAGGGATGTCTAGGATATATTGAGTTTTTTGTAATATCATTCTTCTGCATTTATAATTTCGTTTTCCCAATTGATGATTCTATAATATCTGATAGATTTAAAAAAATCTATTTGAAGTTTTAAACTCTTATAATTCCATCAGATATTTGCAGGACTGTTAATGGCCTTCTGAAGACTGCTCTGGGTCCACCTTCTGGTTCGACAACATCCTTGTCTCCAGTTCAGGATCTCACTTTCCGGGTTGAGTCAGTGAAGTGTCTAGTCAGAACTGTTAAGTCCATGGGAACTTGGATGGACCAGCAGTTAAAGGTAGCAGATTCCTCTTTGCCAAATAGATCTCAGACAGCCTATGGTTCAGTAGATATGCATTCATTTGTGAACGGAGAGGAGGGGATGATCACAGATTATGATCCAGAATCTAATTCTGAGTTTTCAGATGCTGCTACACTTGAACAACGCCGAGCTTATAAACTTGAAATGCAGGTTTGTCTTTGTGTTTATGGATGTCAAGATAATCCTTAGATTCTCTGTATAATGTCTTTTTTGAACCTAGACGGTGACTCAGTGAAACTAAAGGCCCTGAAGTATTTATTTATTTATTTATTTATTATTTTAAAATGTTGTAAGCAAGATTTGATTTGAGCCAGCATGATATAATCTCACATGCGTGCTTGAGCTTCATAGGACCCTTGTAGCCTTATTACTCGGCGGTTGATGCTTCTCCAAATGTCAAGATAGAACATGTTACAATGACACAATCTGATATTTGGAACAAGTATGGGAGTCTAGTCTGCTTCGTAGGTTGATTTACGGTTAGCAGGGTAAATTATTTGGTATGTGTTTTGGGTTCCTGACTTCTTAAGCAAAACAGACCGATTCAAATAAATGCAGAGCATAACTCATTGAAATAAGTGCCAAAGTTTGAAATTTTTTAGCTGTAGAGAAAAATTTTAGCCTACCGAACTTTGTAAAAGCTCGAGTAGTTGAATACCAAAAGCTAATTAACTCACAGTTCTGGCATTTGAGGCCTAATTTAGGAAAAAGTCGTTTAACTTGTTTCTATTTCAAGGTGAATTTCCTCAAAACGTTCTCTGAACTTTCCTTCTCTCTGAAATTATATGATTTGCTATTTTCAAAGAACTGATACCCATTTGGATGAGTAGTCTACTACTTTCCTGAAGCCAAATTCTTTATTTGTTGTTATAATGTGCTGATATTGGTTTATAAATGTATTAGTGATATGACACTATACCTACAATGCGTTTTTTGGTTTATCATCATTCCTTTTGCACTTGTAGTGTCTCCCCTTACTCAAAATTTTTGGATGCCATCTGAGCCTATTGGGCTTGCTTGATTTTCTTTTTTGTCGGCATTGCTAGATTTCCTTGTTGTGTAATTATTTTGAATTCTTTCTTACAACTAGAATATGCAGCTTTTAGTGACAAATCTACCTTGCAATGCGCAGAAAGGTATTTCGTTATTCAACAGGAAACCTTCCAAAGGTATAGAGTTTTTAATAAAAACGAAAAAAGTTGGTGGTTCTCCAGAAGAAGTGGCAACTTTTCTGAAGAAAACTGCGGGCTTGAATCCTACTGTTATTGGTGACTACTTGGGTGAACGAGACGATTTTCCATTGAAAGTTATGCATGCCTATGTTGATTCATTTATGTTTGAGAAAATGGATTTTGGTGAAGCGATTAGATATTTCCTGCAAGGATTCAGATTACCTGGAGAGGCTCAGAAGATAGATCGCATTATGGAGAAGTTTGCTGAACGCTACTGGAAATGCAATCCTAACTCTTTTAAAAGTGCAGATACAGCTTATGTACTCGCTTATTCTGTTATAATGCTCAACACAGATGCTCATAATAACATGGTCAAGGATAAGGTGAGCTTTCTAAATGAGTGACACAGCTTTTTATTTACTAATTACAGGAGATCTAATTCTGGCTGTGGTTTCTGTTTTCAGATGAGCAAAGCTGATTTTGTGCGGAACAATCGAGGAATTGATGATGGCAAGGACTTGCCTGAAGACTACCTTGGTGTTCTCTATGATCAGATTGTCAAAAATGAAATTAAAATGAATGCTGATACTTCTGAACCACAGAGCAAGCAGGTAAATGGTCTCAACAGATTGTTGGGTTTGGATGGTATACTGAATCTAGTTATGGGGAAGCAGCCCGAAGAAAAACCCTTGGGTACAAATGGGCTTCTGATTAAGCACATTCAAGAGCAGTTCAAGGCAAAGTCTGGAAAGTCAGAGTAAGTGCTTTGGTGTAATTATTTTATTAAATTCACAAAAACAACCTTTTAGAATACTTATTTCCAACATGTTGATACTAGTCCATCTGTTAATGTCCTCAAATTTTGGAAAAACTTACTGGTACTATTTTCTTGAGACAATTCAGGACTATTTCTTTGAGAGAAAGAAGAGTACGTCTGAATTGTCTGAATAGTATGGTTGTCTATGCTCTTTTCTTGTTCTTCAATATAAAAAGGGAGAAAAAGTGACACTGTTTTTCCACAGGTCTATATTTTATGGAGTCACAGATATATCAATATTGAGGTTTATGGTGGAAGTTTGCTGGGGGCCAATGCTGGCTGCATTTAGTATGACACTTGACCAGAGTGATGACAAGTTAGCTACCACGCAGTGCTTGCAGGGCTTTCGATTTGCTGTACATGTGACTGCCGTGCTTGGTATGCAGACCCAAAGAGATGCCTTTGTGACGTCTTTAGCCAAATTCACTTATCTTCACTGTGCGGCAGATATGAAGCAAAAAAACGTGGATGCTATGAAAGTAAGCCTCTATTTTATTGTTAATGTTGAAGAACAGGATAGGGATTTTAGTATTAACTATGAAATACATAGATGTATTAGGTGGTGCTGTTCATATCTACCAACAAAGTGTATTCAGAAGCACTAGAGGATAGCATTTAATATGCTCATTTGGGTAGAGTACCCCCCCCCCCCCCAAAAAAAAAAAAAAAAAGAAAACCCTGATAACATGCCTGTGTCATTTTCATCTGTTAGAATGGGGATTAGATCTCATGTTGTTCTCATTTCTGCGCAATCAGTAGATGAACACTCTTTTGTGTTGTTAATTAGTGAATGCCAACAATAATTTACATTTGTGGTGCAAGCTAGGTGTTTGAACACTTACCTTCTATTTTTCATTTTGATGACATTTTACCTTCTATTTTTCATTTTGATGACATTTTGCCACTTATTTGACAGACAATTATGGCAATTGCCATTGAAGATGGAAACTATCTCCAAGAAGCATGGGAGCACATCTTAACATGCTTGTCCAGATTTGAGCATTTGCAACTTTTGGGCGAGGGTGTTCCACCTGATGCATCCTTCTTGAGCACCTCGAATGCTGAAACTGAACAGAAAGCGCTCAAGTCCAGTGACTTAGCGTCTTTGAAGAAAAAGGGAACTCTTCAAAATCCAGCTGTGATGGCTGTTGTTCGAGGCGGATCCTATGACAGTAGCGCACATGGTGTCAATTCTCCTAAACTGGTAACTCCAGAGCAAGTCAATAACTTCATTTCAAACTTGCACTTACTTGATCAAATTGGAAGCTATGAGTTGAACCACATATTTGCTCATAGCCAAAGGTTGAACAGCGAGGCAATAGTGTCCTTCGTGAGAGCTCTTTGCAAAGTTTCAATGTCAGAGCTGCAGTCTCCAACTGATCCCCGTGTGTTCAGTCTCACTAAAATAGTTGAAATTGCGTAAGAATGACTTCTTCCTTGTAACCTATGTCATTGAGTTTCTTTTTGATGTATTTATTGGCTTAAAAATATATTGATTTGAGGCACTTTTTTGTGGGTTAGACATCTCAATTGCTTCTACTGCAGTAATATGAATTTTTATAAATTTTATACATATATCTAAATGACATTGAACTTTCTACTTCATGGCCTGTCCTTTTCAGCATAGCTCCATGACTGGTATACTTTCTACCTACATATATTTATGAGGAAAAGGAGCCTGGACAACTAATTATCTGAAGCAAACCCTCTTAGACCCTGAAAAATTCAAGTTTTATATTTGTAACTGTACCTTCTTTTTGTAGGCATTATAACATGAATCGCATCAGACTAGTGTGGTCTCGCATCTGGAATGTTCTTTCAGACTTTTTTGTGTCAGTGGGCCTATCAGAAAACCTCTCAGTTGCAATATTTGTGATGGATTCATTGCGGCAGCTTGCTATGAAGTTCCTTGAGCGTGAAGAGTTGGCGAACTACAATTTCCAAAATGAATTTTTGAGGCCATTTGTCATTGTTATGCAAAAGAGCGACTCTGCCGAAATTAGGGAACTAATAGTTCGCTGCATTTCACAGATGGTCCTCAGCCGTGTTAGTAATGTGAAATCTGGATGGAAAAGTGTATTTATGGTAATTCTCTCTCTCTCTCTCTCTCTCTCTCTCTCTCTCTCTCTCTCTCTCTCTCTCTCTCTCTCTCTCTCTCTCTCTCTCTCTCTCTCTCTCTCTCTCTCTCTCTCTCTCTCTCTCTCTCTCTCTCTCTCTCTCTCTCTCTCTCTCTCTCTCTCTCTCTCTCTCTCTCTCTCTCTCTCTCTCTCTCTTTTGTATATTGTTTTATAGTCTCATATATAATGTGAGAGTCTCATAGATAATGTATTTCTTTCGTTGAGTCTATTTCATTTATATACATTTAGAATTTTAGGTGTATGAATTGAGAGAGAGAGGGTGGAGACATGGGAATTTCGTTGGGTGGACAAGGTGTCTCCATCTGGAAAATTAGGTTTCTCAGATTAGCCAAGAAGTGGTCATGATGGGGATGGTGATGGATGAGGTCGTGTCATTGAAAGTACTTTCCTTGGTATACTGTTAACTTTTATGGTTCTGCATAATTTTCTTGTCCAAAAACTTTATCAAGTGGAAGTTGGTCTTCCTTAAGTTGGATATAAATGCGACATATGAACTGGAAGAGATCTTTTTGTCGAAATGTTGAGTTTTGTTCATGTAAAGGGAGCAGGTATTAGATGACTACCTCCTTTATCTAGCCTATTAGCGAACTCATATAAATGTTAGATCATATGGATGTTTAATAGAATTTTCACAATTCAGAGGTAAATTTGTGTGAAGACACAACTTGAGTAACAAATGAGTACTAAAATTCTTGCTCCTTCATCCACCTGATATTGGGTCTTGGCAGTGCAGTGTATAATGTGCTTTGAATTTACCCGATATTGGCTTTGCATACTTCAAAAGACATAGCTTCTCACTGCTTTCTTATGGTTTTCTACCTCCCAGGTTTTCACTACTGCTGCTGCTGACGAACGGAAGAGTATCGTCTTGTTGGCCTTTGAGACTATGGAAAAGATTGTTCGCGAGTATTTTCCTCACATAACTGAGACAGAGTTGACAACTTTCACTGATTGTGTTAGATGCCTCATCACCTTCACGAATAGCAAATTTAATAGTGATGTCAGTCTGAATGCCATTGCATTTCTTCGGTTTTGCGCGGTTAAACTTGCGGAGGGGGGATTGGTCTGCAACGAGGATAAGAAAGATGATAATGCGTACAATTTAACCAGCGCCGAGGAGGCTTTTGATGAACAAGCTTTTAGTGGTAAAGACGAAAATGTCTCCTTCTGGATGCCTCTGCTTACAGGTAACTTGAGCTTGAACTTTTGAACGAAGCCCAGTGGTTATACTGGCTTGATGGCAGTTTGCATATATTGTAGTTAAGATAGCATTATTTGCTGTTTCACAATACCCAATTTGAGTTCCCTTAAAAGTTTCCTGGAGGTGCAAGACTAGAGAATCATTTCTTTCCTCTTGTCTTCTGATTGTGGTTTTCAAGCCAACTTTCAAAACTATCCTATTGAAAGCTTTTAGTGAACAGTGTCCTGTGCTTGACATTCATATACATGTCTGATCATCTTCTGTTTTCTCTTCTTTGCTCTTCTGTTAATGAACTCCAGGGTTATCAAAATTGACATCTGATTCAAGATCAGCCATCAGAAAAAGCGCTTTGGAAGTGCTATTTAACATCCTCAAGGATCATGGCAACCTATTTTCACGGCCATTCTGGAACTGTATTTTCAAATTTGTTGTTTTTCCGATTTTCAGTAGTGGAGATGATAAGGATGAAAATCAGATGATTGATGACCAGTCACCACCGACTTCTAGAGACTCAACTCCCAAGGGAAGTGCATGGGACTCTGAGACTTATTCTGTGGCAGCAGAGCGCCTTGTGGATCTGTTTGTCACTTTCTTCAGTGTGTTAAGGTCTCAACTTCCTGGTGCAGTATCAGTATTGACTGGTTTTATTAGGAGTCCTGGTCATGGTCCTGCTAAGACTGGGGTAGCTGCATTGGTCCGTTTGACCAATGTATTAGGAAGCAAGCTATCTGATGATGATTGGAGAGGTATTTTTATGGCTATAAAAGATGCAGCTGCTTCGACTCTACCTGGATTTTTGAAGGTCTTAAGAACTGTGGATAACATTGAAATCCCTGATGCGTCACAATCCTATAGTGGTTTTGAAACATCTTCCGACAAAGAAATGTCCAGCAATGAGTTGGAGGATGATATCCTGCAAACTGCAGCATATGTGGTTTCTAGAATGAAGGGTCATATTGCTGTTCATTTGGTCATCACTCAGGTATTTTTTTCACTATCTTGTTCCCAACTACTTTTGTCCATCATCTATACATTTCCTATTGTATATAGCTGGGTGTACAAGTTGGAATGCTTCTTGGCCTTTACGTTGAGAGGGAAGGGTCTAGGAGCTGCTTTTCAAAATAATATTAGTTTTCTTGTCGTCCCATCCTCTCCCCCCCCCCCCCCCCTGCACATGGATTGCAAAAAAAATTCAAAAATTTGACAAGAAAGTCTTTTAGTCTGAAGGTACCTTCATCCGTTCAATTTCATTCGTGGCTTGAGGACTGTGGTTTTATAGTGTATGTGTATCTCACCGTGTATTACTGTTACTTGTACTATTGTATAGTAAACCTTCCATGCTATGCCGACAAGGAACTTGACTTAGTTGTCATATTTTTGGCCTATGATACAAACGGAGAGTCAATTTCCTTGTAGTTCGCTCTTTGTTGTTTCTTGTCTACGGTTTCCGAACATTGAAAGAATTGTATATTCATCGAATGTAGATTTAGTTGGATCTATATTCTATACCCAGAATATGTATTGTGAAGTGCTACACTGAATACATAATGTTGAACCTTACTCTTTCTTTTCCTGTTGTAGGTTGTAACTGATCTTTACAAGACACACCACGAGTCTCTCACAGCGGCTAACATCAAGATCCTCCTTGAAATATTTTCATTGATTTCAACTCACGCCAACCAACTAAACTCGGAAAATGTCTTACAGCGCAAGATTCAGAAAGCTTGCAATATTCTGGAGCTCTCTGATCCACCCGTGGTTCATTTTCAAAACGAATCTTACCAGAATTACCTGAATTTTCTTCAAGATTTACTTTTGGAAAGAGGGTCTACTTCAGAAGAGATTAACATAGAATCAGAGGTTGTAGCTGTTTGTGAGAAAATATTACAGATATACCTCGAGTGTGCTGGCACCCGTTCTGGGAAGCAGAACCCCTCAGACCAGCCAGTGGCACACTGGATCCTTCCATTGCCTCCGGCGAGAAAGGAGGAAGTGGCAGCTCGAACATCTTTGCTATTGTCAGCTTTACGAGCATTGATTAGTTTGGAGAAAGAATCGTTTAAAAGGTACATTTCGCAGTTGTTTCCCTTGTTGGTTGATCTTGTCAGAAGCGAACACAGCTCAGGAGAAGTACTGCTTGTTTTGAGCGACATGTTTCAAACATGTATAGGTCCCATACTAGTTGAATCATGATTCATAATTTAGCAAATATTATTTTCCGACAAAAATATAAAAGCTGTTGATCTCCCCCTTCTTCCCCTTTGTCATGGGGACTTCTTCGTCTGGCTTTGTCGAGAGCCACGAGGTCAGTAGGTCACTCATACCAAATTTTGGTAGCATATACAGGTTGTATAATGTGGTTGCAGATGTAATAGCAAAATCTTGTCTCTTCAATAGTGCATTTTAGTGGAAAATTACGTCCAAGTTTTGGCAGACCAGTGATTGTTGTCTTTTGTCGTACATATGTACCTTAGTTGGTTCTTACAGTGCAAATGCGTTGGAGACGCGGTGTAGTATGGTGTTCAATTGATTGTTTTAGACCACAATATGAAGAAAATGTTGATTGCACAAAAAATATAGTACCTTTTCTTAAGTTTTGCATTGTCTACTGTTAAGGTTTCTGTCGGTGAGTTTTGAGAAGGGTAAAAATGTATGAAGATAAGAGCAACTTCAAGAATGTCAATTTGGCATCAATAGTTCATTTTCTTCCAATTGTCACCTTCTCCTAACTTGTACTCCATAACACAAAAAACTTGTATGAAGCGGCCTTATTCGTGAGGTCTGGTGTTGGCCTGTTGGGAGGAGAAAAAAGTGTTACCTAATATAACCAAGTACCACTGTTTTCTCCTCCAAGTAACAGATCTCATCTATAAGATTGCCTCATCAGTGATTAAGTGGTATAATAAGACTATCCTTATAGGTTCGATTCTGTTATGTTCTTGAAGCTTACAGATTTTTGACTTTTTATTCTTAAGAATAAATATTAATATTCGATATTTTATTTATTTTTTCGTTCTTATGAAAGCCAATGAAAATCAAGCTCTCAAAGTCAAGGTTAAGGATGATGCTTAAGCATCTTTTCTGATCTTATCAATAATATTTTGATGAGTTTAGAGGCATACTTCAATAATCTTATGGGAACTTTTGAAACTTTGATAAACTAGGAGATTCTGGTAGAAAGATCTCGATCAAGTATTAATAACCATGATATATGTGATTTATATTCGAAATCTGAAAGTGATTCCTAATATCAAATCAACATTTTCTATAATTTCGAAAGTAGAAAAATTAAGATGGATTGAAGATGTTATTCGTCTAAAAGTTGAACTTTTAACAACCGCATCATCGTCAATTTGCCAAAAGGTAACCATTATCACAAAAACACCACCATTAGCTTTAATTATAGCCCTATTTGGTATAAAATTAAAACAGTTGTATTTAATCCCATCTCATGATCTTTTAATTGATGTACGGATGAACCCTGTTTTTTAAATGATTTCCATTAGTATAAACTAATTTGGCACTTTGTCCTCTCAATATATGAAGAAAACAACATCATGTTTTTTCATAGAGTTTTAATCAAATACTAAAGAGTACATTGTTTCACAATCATTAGTTAGTGTTTTTTGTTGGGGAGTCACTATTTGGACAAATGACTATATGATTAACTAGTGGCTTTGACATTTGATTGTCTATTAGTTGTTCATGGTCTTTTATGTTAACTTAATGACGAAAATTTTGTAGCGTTCGAAGTTGGTTGTAATCAAGAGATTGCGATTCTTAAACTTTTGCTATTATCAAAAGCAATAAAATACCTCTGTTTTAAGCTTATATAGTACTCCTTTATAAGAACTCGGTTTTTTTTCATAGTCGTACTATATTATATTTGCATTGTGAAATTTTGGAATGAATTCGTTCAATATCAATACTCAACAACGTAAACTGTGATTCAAAGTAAAACCGTCACATTACAATATTGCATATCCTTTAATAAAGAGAAAGTAGGACATGTGTGAGAGATTAATATAGGAGATGTCAAAACCTCATATTTTGATATATTAATTGATGTAGGTTTCCTAAATATTTATGGCGAATGATTAAGTATCCTTGGGAGCATTCAAAAAGGTGTACGATTGCTATCCAACATGTTAATTTTTCTTATTAATAAAGCTTAATATATCCATTACAACTCAATTTACTTATTAAGGACTTAATATCCATATTGGGGTCCCTCAAATAAACATATCGCTTTATTTAATATTAATGACGTCACCATGCTACCTCGATCATTTTTATTGTACATCGACATCTATATTGTTTGCTCATAAACCAAATAATCAAATCCAAATTAAACTAATAAATATCAACAAAAATAACAAGAAGAGTACATAGTTAATTCAGCAAGCTATCAAAAATCAACATCAGAAATGATAAAATTTTCAAGGAACCAAACACAACAAAAGAATATATTTGACTACTCATCTTTGATATTCCGTGCTATTGGCGTGTTCTGGAAATATATTCTGTATTATAAACAATAATTTTATTCCCATTGTTTTATTCCTAATATATGGAGTATTTTCTAGGAAAAATTGTACCATATCGCATCAATTGTGCGCGTTATCAAATCTCAAACCTTTGCTGATACAATTGACTCAATGACATAGCTATAGCATAAATCGCCAATTTAATCCAAATTCAGATATGATTTTTTGCGTGTTTTCAAAATCTTTGCATAATCAATAATGATGAGGAATTTTGTTAAGCAAACTGGAGAATCGGATGTATGATATCATACACAATATACTATTAAATTTGCTGACTGCATATGATATTTGCCCAGCTTGAGGAGACACTAATTGAGCAAAAAAAAGTCTCTTTGAAAAAGACTATACATATATATATATATATTAAAGAGACGTGTTTTCTTTTTCTGATATATTTCAAAACAAAAAAACAATGCTGTCCCTCTCTAAACAGGATGTTGCCTGCCTTTTCTTCCTTCCTCCTTCCCACTTGTTGTAAATTAATAGAGTTTTTTGCAGTGAACTCCTTTATATAATACACCTTTTGTTAAAAAATCCCTTTATATAACTTTTTTGTAGGGAACCCCCTTTATAAGTTACTTTGGCCATAACTAACCCCCTTGTTTAATTTTCCAACCAATTTATGGGATTTTATGACTGATTTGCCCTTGCGAAAATTTTTCAAATGAGTTTTTTCTTTACCCTTTAGATCTCATTTGATTCATACTTGACATTCTTATTGAAATTCATATGCTAAATTTTCCAAAGGTGAAGAAAATACCCATTTGGAAATTTTTTTCAAGGACAAATCGGTCCTAAAATCCCATAAATTGATCTTTTTAAAGTCTATAATGAGTGTACATATGCGATCGATGTCCTATATTATTAGAACTGTGAAAGAGTTACACATATAAATATAGTGGTTACTCTACCTCGGGATAGTGGATTTTATGATGAATAGGGAGTAGTCTATACTTCTATTTTGTGCCATCTGAGAATTAAGCCTATTGAAGATCTACAAATCACTACTACATCTAAAAAGAAAAACAACTGCTTTCTTCATGACAACAATTCAATACTTGCATTGATTTCACACCTTTTGCATTTCATGCATATTATAAGTGAAACTTTTATAAATTTTGGTCAATCAATCAAATTATATATACGCGCAACAATAATCCTTCCAACTACCAAAAACGACTACTGCCTTCGCAAATATATGCCACGTTCCTTTTTTTTTTCCTTCTCCGATGGGTATCGATATCCATTTATAGTTTCTGACTACTTCCAATGCATTGAATTTGATGTTTTGATATGGATACAGATAGATGAAGATTGGGTAAATGCATATGGATATCGATGGATGTGAAATAAATGGAAATGACTTCATCTGATTCATATCCGATTTATTGCCATCCCTATATTTTCACCACTAAACCAACCCCGAATATATACACCCAACTTCTTAACCTAATCACATGGCAAACAAACACAAAACTCAACTCAAATCAGCAAATGTAGCCTGATCGAGCAAAGCCCAAGAAAGAGGAAGGCATGACTCGACCCAACCCAATACATATCAGACACCTGCCTAACCTTACGAAATCTCGACACAGATACAAGACCTACTGACCTATACTCATACCGTACTTTTTCTATCCGAATTTCGGATAGTGAAACTCACTCTTCGAATTCAAACCCGAAATTCAGGTTCGGAGATTCGATATCTTTTTTTTTTTTTTTCATGTTTTAATTTTGGGTTTTTTCGGATATTCGATCAAAATATTTTGAATATTTCAGATATCTGGATGTAAATAATTGAGATAATTTGGATTTTTCAGATATTTTGGATATTTTCGAATATTTCAGATATCTGAAACGATTCGAAAATTTCGGATATCCAAAACCATCCGAAATTTATAAAACTGATACTTGAATCTGAAATTCGAATATTCGAAATTTCGGATCAGGTTTCGGATTTTTTAAATCGAATTTTCGGATTTGGATATTCTTAAACACCCCTACAGGCCATACCAACTTTAGACAATCTCAAGCATCACATAACAATTTACCCCTCATTTTCTTAGTTTATTTTTCATTTTTAAAATTTCACTTTTTTCTCCAAAAAGGGATAGATCTTTCACGTAGGTGCATTACTGTCATTACACGTGCCAAAAATCTGACCAAATTCACACAAAACCTTGACCACCCTTTCATCTCACGTGCCCTTTCTCTCTCTCCCCACAAACTCCAAATATAAACAAAACCCTATAAATTCTCCCCAATTTCCTCCCCTTCTCTCACCCAAAGAAATCAAATTACCACCAACCCTAAATCTCTCTCCTCAAAAACCAATTCAATTCAATCCAATTTTGTACCCCCAAATTCACTTTCTCTCTCCTCTCTCTCTCATCATCATCATCATCACCATTTCCATCTCCCCAATCTCTCTCCTCGATCGGGCTCACTGACCCGATGGACGTCCGGCGGCGACAACCCCCGTTGACCCAACCGCCGCCGGCGTCTCTCAAGACTCACCGGAAAAAGATCGCCGGCGCCGGAGAAGTTGTTGAGCCTGCAAAGGCTTCCGATGCTTTGCCTCTGCCTCTGTATTTGACCAACGGTGTTTTCTTCACCCTGTTTTTCTCGGTGGTGTATTTCCTGTTGCAGCGATGGAGAGAGAAGATCCGTAACTCGATCCCTCTCCATGTGGTTTGTCTTAACGAGATCATCGCCATTGTTGTGTTTCTCGCTTCCTTCATCTACCTCCTTGGATTCTTCGGGATTGATTTTGTTCAGTCGTTTATCTCTCCGAGATCGTCGAGTGTTTGGACTGACGATGAGGAGGATGAGGTGGCGGAGAATGTGGAGAGGCAGATTTTGAAGGATGATAAGCGGTCTCCTTGTGGGATCGGAATTCCGATGGCTCCTCAATTGAAGAAGGAGAAGGAAATTTCGGTGATTCAAACCCTAGATCTCTCTCCTGAGGATGAGGAGGTTGTGGAATCGGTTGTTGTTGGGAAAGTTGCGTCGTACTCTCTTGAAGAGAAGCTTGGGGATTGTTTCCGAGCTGCGAAGATTCGGCGTGAGGCGCTCCAGAGGATGACTGGGAGGTCGGTTTCTGGGCTGCCATTGGAGGGTTTTGATTACAATTCGATTTTGGGGCAATGTTGTGAGATGCCGGTGGGGTTTGTGCAGATTCCGGTGGGGATTGCCGGACCATTGTTGCTTGATGGGAGGGAGTATTGGGTTCCGATGGCGACGACGGAGGGTTGCTTGGTTGCTAGTACTAACAGGGGATGCAAGGCCATTCACTTGTGTGGTGGGGCTGCTAGTGTGATCTTGAAGGATAGGATGACTAGAGCCCCTGTTGTTAGGTTTGGCTCAGCTAGACGGGCGGCCGAGCTCAAGTTCTTCCTTGAGGATCCTGACAATTTCGAAACCCTCGCTCTTGTGTTCAACAAGTATGTGTTCTTCTCGTTTCCAAAATCTCCTAATTGTTTATGGTTTGATTGTTTGAATGATTTGAATTGTTTAGAAATGTTCTGTATGATTGGTCATGAGGTATGGAAATGCCATTGGGGTTCTGTTTCTGGTTTCCAAAACTCATGTTGATAGTGCTATTTTTTGTTTTTTCTTAATGGTATTTAATTGTTGAGGATAGAATAATGGATTGTTGATGAATATTTGTTCTTTTGTGGGGTTGCAGGTCTAGCAGATTTGCAAGACTTCAGGAAGTTAAGTGTGGAATTGCTGGGAAGAATCTGTATGTTAGATTTGCTTGCAGCACTGGAGATGCAATGGGGATGAACATGGTTTCCAAAGGTGTCCAGAATGTCTTGGAGTTTCTCCAAAGCGATTTCCCCGACATGGATGTTATTGGGATCTCTGGTGAGCCTTACTTAATTTCTTTCCTATTGGTACTTATTTACTTCCGAATTGTTTCTGCTTAAATTGGGACAAATTAGGTTGAATAGCTTGACAAAGAATTAGGTTGTTTAGAAGGCCATTTTCGTGGGCAAAATTAAATGAAGTATCTTTGCCTGTATCTAGGGAACTATTGTTCAGACAAGAAGCCAGCTGCTGTGAACTGGATTGAAGGAAGGGGAAAATCTGTCGTTTGTGAGGCGGTCATCAGCGAACATGTGGTCAAAAATGTCCTTAAGACAAGTGTGGCTTCCCTTGTGGAGCTGAACATGCTTAAGAATCTTACTGGCTCCGCTATGGCTGGGGCACTTGGTGGCTTTAACGCCCATGCTGCTAATATCGTGTCTGCTGTCTACATTGCCACGGGGCAAGATCCCGCGCAAAATGTGGAAAGCTCTCATTGCATTACCATGATGGAAGCCATTAATGATGGGAAGGATCTACATGTATCCGTTACCATGCCATCTATTGAGGTAACTGGAAACCTAATACTTCCTCTTTTTTCTGTTATAGGTACTCGAACCTATGTGATAATCTGTTATGATTACCGTTGTTCCCATTTACACTATGTTGTTTATAACCTTTTCGCCATGCTTTTATAATGATCTTACACCAATCTGAAATCGGACCATAGATAGCACCATTACTAAGCTCAGTGCATGAAAGAATTTTCTTTTTCCTACTTTGATTGATTTGTGTAATTGGAGCCCCTAAAATACTGATTTGAATGCTTTAGCTGTTGACTGTAGTGTATGGAGGAATTCCCGCCCTTCCCTCACCCCTACTTCAGTTTGTTGCTCATGATCAGCTTTCAATATGGAATTGGTGTGATTGTAGGAAGACTTTTATTTCGAGATCTGTTTAATGCTTCCTGAAAAAAGCTTTTTGTTTAGTTTCAAATGATCTATTTTTATGCATGCTTAATTCAAGTGCTATCCATTTGGTCCTTAATAACTTCTTATGGAAATATGGTTTCCTTCCTAGATTCTAACTGTTCTATTTTGTTCAGGTTGGAACTGTGGGTGGTGGTACCCAACTAGCTTCTCAATCAGCGTGCCTCAACCTGCTCGGAGTAAAGGGTGCAAACAGGGAGTGTGCTGGAGGAAATGCTCGGCAACTCGCCACCATTGTTGCTGGTTCTGTTCTTGCTGGGGAGCTCTCTCTGATGTCTGCAATTTCTGCAGGACAACTTGTAAGAAGCCACATGAAATACAATCGATCAAGCAGAGATGTCACCAAAGCCTCCTCATAGAAAGGAAGCAAAGTTTTCTTTGATGCGGTTGAAACCTTCTCTACCTCCTAGTGTAGTTAAAAGACGGAAAGACCCAAACCGAGGGGTCATGGGGGAAGGGGAGGCGAGAGAGAGAGAACGAGACGGAGAGAACGCAATTGTATAGGAAGCCCATTGAAGAAATCTTCCATTGTAGTAGATTTTCAAATCTCTCTTTTATCTTGTCAGTGTTAGTGAATTCGTAGCTTCCTACAGGTTTGTGTAAAATGGGGAGAAGCGATGTTATATTTTGTTGGGTTTATTTTTTTTTTTTATTTTTTTTCTGTTTCTAACCAGATTCTACAAAGTTGATCTTCTGTGTTTTGAGTTACTTTCAGTTTGCAAGTGATTCAGAAATAAGAGGAAATGTCTATAAATTGATTTATGAGTATTACTCTTTGTGGGCTTAGTTGCTACTACTTGCTAGAACTTGGCGTTCCATTGATGTCATTTCTACTAAGGCCATGTTCTCTTCAACTAGTAATAAAATGAAATTGCGAAGGTGAAACTTATTGAGGAAAAGTTTACACTTTCTAAACTGAACTTAATCTTTGACGAATTTAGCTTAACTTAAACTGAATTGAAAACGAAAAGAAGTTGAGAGAAACAAGTTGGTATGTGATGTTTCTTGTTATTTCCCCTTTTTTTACCTCTTCTTGTTAGAGCTTACCATCATCCTAACATTAATCTGTGAGGATTATGTTTTATCAAGGACAAGATGTCCACAATCAATCTTGTAAAATAGGATGGTGGTTGGCTGCTTTTTCAAAAACTCTTATTTCCACCAACAGAAGCTCAAAAAAAAAAAAAAAAAATGTGATGGCTAGGGTTTGATCGAATTAGGACATGTATCAAATTAAGAGAAAATCTTAATACTAACATCGCCAGCGACATGTTTAACAGGTGATCTGTACGTTTTCACAGAGTAAACTATACTTGGAATGAATGTCATGTTTCGCTAACAAGTTCATGTGACATGTATGCATGATTTAGTAGTAGACAATGAATTGACAAGGATGGTTTTATTTAACAATGTCACAATGTGTCATATCCTTGATTTTAGCATACAAACAACTACCCAATTTCCCAACAATAATCAGCTAGCATTAAGGTAGAACTAGTGATGACAATTTCCTAATTAATGAAATGATGATCTGTGGTTATTAGCTGGTGACAATAAGAAGAAGATTCAAGATTTGTAGGCCACAAATTAAAAACAGGAAGGTACAAAAACTACAGATCATATGAGATTAAGCCAGCTTTTTGTGGTGGCCACGTTAATAATATAGGCAGTGATGCTCTGTCCTGTGCTTATTAAGTTATTTTGTCATATTATTTTCTCATCTTAATCATCATTAATTAGTTGTGTAATTAATGTTAATGGGACAGGTTGTCTTAATGTGGACCAAATCATGATTTGAAAAAATGTAGTTGTATATTTTTGGGGGGATTTTGTTTTGCCAGTGCATCTCATGATCTACAAGACTTACAATATACTTTCCCCATTGTTCAGTTCTTGATTCATCACTTTTTTAAAAATGTTGGTTAATTAAAACAAATTGCTCCAAGAAGGCCCACGCAAATACATACATACAACCAAGATTGAGTCAGGTATCACTCATAATAGTCACAGGATGTTCTTTGTTCAAAACCATTTGTTTGTTTGCAAAACAACCAAATTGACCATTCTACCCTTTATTAATTATTATCCTCATATCTCGACCTACATAATTTTCTCAACTAATCTGTAAACATGTCGGAGATGAAGCTATTAAAGGGTCTGGGATAGCCGTGGCTCATAACCCTTCCTAGAATTTGTATTGAGTACACATAGAATTGTAAAGGAAAGCAAACTTATGTTACACATTTAAGTCAATACTGATATGGTGCACTCGGGAGTAAAAATTTAAGGTTTAGGCAATGTTCTATTCATGGGATTTTTGTTGATATTTATTGTTGATTGTTGATTTTTGTTGATTCGTTAGATTTGGCAGAGAGCGACTTTGTTGATTTTTGCTGATTTTTGTTGATTTTACTGATTTTGTTGATTTCAAAATCAGTAAAATCAACAAAAATAAGTTGAAGATAACAAAGCCTTATAATATTTCTTTGACCCCTTCTAATGTTAGCTTCTGATTTCGTCCAAAATTAAGTGCTAATGTGAACTCTAAATCACTCACCCAACACGTTTTTCTTGCAATATTTACCCAAATACCATTATATTTGATATATAACTATCTAATTATATTTCCATAATTCGTCATGAAGGATTGAATTTCAATTAAACTAGAGCACTTAAGTTCATTGTACTCAACGTTGTAAAATTATGCAGCCTGAGCCTATACTGAAAGCAAAGTGCTTTGAAAACATGAGATGAATTTGAAAATGAAGTGATGCAAAAACAAAATGACAACTTGTGGAAACAACTTTAGACTTGAAAGAGATTCTGCACCACATATGCTACAAGTTTCCAGCAAAATTAACTCATTTGTCCCATCAACCCACATGATTCTAGTGCTTCCAAAACATCAATTCCTTTCAAAATTTAACTCAATTGTCCCAGCGACTCACATGATTCTAGTACTACCTACGACATCAATTTTCTTTCTTTCTTTTTTCACTTTGGCACTTCCAACGCATAGTCTCGGATATTGATCAAATAAATTCGTGTTAATACTTCCTAACATGTTTGAATCGTATGTGATATGAACAAAGGATAGGTACGGCGGATAAATGATATCTAAGGCTATGTTCTCTCCATGTTATTTTTGTTGATGGGTGTGTTCGGCAATAGAGTTTCAAATAGAGTTTAGTGGTTTGACCAAGTCTAACCACTACTATTGTAATTTTACGTGTTTGGTAAGGTAGTGTTTCATGGCAGTGGTTAGTGGTTGAGGTAAAGTTTCGGAAAAGCTACCTAGAGTAGTTTTCGACGTAGCTGGTAGTGGTTTACATCATTTTGTGCATTGAACCTCTAATCTCAACAGTTACTATTGCCGAACAATCCAATTTTTAATAGCTAATGATTAATCGCTACCAAAACAACTAAAGCAACCAAAACAGCTAACCACTACTGCAACAGCTAAATTTGCCGAACAGGCCAGATATTTTCTTTTTTTTGGTTGAACTTTGTTGATTTCTGTTGATTTTACTGATTTTTGTTAATTCGATTTATTCAGCAGCGAGCGACTTTGCTGATTTTGTTGATTTTTGTAGAAATCAACAAAAATAGGTTGAGAAAATCATTATATTTTTTCACATATTAATAGTCAAAGTTTAACTTTGCAAATCAAAACATAAGGATTTTAGTGAAATGGATGGAGTATAACACTATTGATTTACTTTTCTTAATTTGTTTTGGGGTGAATAACACCCTCATTTTTAACATGCACATGTCTCGTTATTTTTTAGATAACCTAATTGAAAACGATTCACCATCACCGATCTAGGATGAATTTATTTATTGGTGGTACTTACACATCTTATTTGCAAGGCTATAAATAAAAGAAATTGACATTCATCATGACAAGTCAAAAACATAAATGAAACCATCAAACGAACCAATCCAAACAGAACCCTAGAAATACCAAAACATTCGAAACAATCCAACTATTATTTTTCCTGTTTTAGATGAAATTGTGAGGTAGCACATTTCCAGTGAAAGAGAACCACAAGTATTAATGGAAAAGAGGGATAGTGACATACTATCTTGATTGCCAAAGTTGTTCAAACTTCAAACATGCATTGATTGTAATTTCTAAGTGGTCCATCTCTAACCTTTTGCTTATTTTCAACGTTTCACATTTTGAAATACATATCATGATATTTGTATTAGGATATTAGCAAATACTTTTATTATGATAAGTATTTATTTTTAATTTCTTATATATATTTTGAGAGAAATTAGTGTTCAACGTTAATACAGAGTACTATAAAATAGCGAAATACTTATTTTGATATATGAGGAGTATCATTTTAACACTCCGACATTAACACGATTACTAAAAAGGGTAAAATCTAATCATATGAAAAGGTGTATTGAAGGACAAGAACAAGAGAAAAACTATAATCAAAGTAACTGATATTGGTATGACATCAGGGTTATGTTTGGCATGCCACTAAAATAAAAGCCTTATTTGAATAAACAAGTTTCTAGCTATTTCTTGCTATGTCATAATTTTATGTCATCTTAACACTTTTCACCTAAAAAAAGTGCTAGTTTTGCCAAACACTACTACAGTATTTCATATCTTATAGCTCCAACACATAACTTCCATCTCCAAGTGATGACATTGACAACAACAACAACAACAACAACAACAACAACAGTATTTTGGTAGGTTCATAAGGTAGAAGTAAATCCAGATGACAAGGGTCAAGAAATGAGTGAGACAGAGCAAAAGATTGAAAACCTAAAGTCATATCAGATATCACAAAAATATTATTGTATGGACCACGATTTTTCAAGTCAGAACCAATTTGGCAACATCTGTAAGCAAGATTCAATTGCATGTTTACAGAGTTTCATTTTTTAATACTCCAGTTAATCAGGTTCGGGAGATGACTAAATTTAAACTAATTGATGATTAAGACTTGATGTTACGTACTAGTAATCAACCTACCCACTTAAAGTTTAGGAAAGTAATCGATTACGATATGCTTTTTACTAGAAATTATCGTATAGTACTGGATCAATGGTTCCTTATCTCATATAAGAAGATATTTACCATATTTTTTTGTGGATGATTTGGAGTTGATTCCCCTTGTTATGTGAGAGAGGGACCATTGGTCCCGAACCATGTAATAATTTATCGCTTTTTACGGTGTATTTGGGAAAGGATGAGAAGAAGAAAACTGGTTAATGTGGAAAAGAAACTCGCTTCAATCATTGATATGCCTGTCAACAATTGATATAAATTGCAAAACTGATATGTAATCAATTTGTAAGATTATAGCCTAATGGTTAAGATTGAAAATATGGTAATTTTTATTTTGGTGGCAAGCTCGATCTCATTATCAGTCTAGTCCGTCTTAGGCCATCTGCCTAAGACCATTTGAGTTAAGCTAAATGGAGTAATTACTAGATGCAAAAATTTACAATGGCCACCACTTGATGGTGGTCAGTAAAACTTTTGATTATCGAAAACTATTAGTTCCACTCTTGCAAAAATGCAGTAAAACACACATCAAATCACTCAAAAATGTGTAACCTTCTCATTTGTGAGGGTGAAAACTAGTAAAATCCAAAACCGCCTAATAATTTGTCAGCCAAACAGGGCAGTTTGGTGTTGATAGCTGAGGAACAAGAAGAAAGAGTGAAAAGAAGAATGACAGTGATGCTGTGAGTGGGCCTTTGTTAGTACTCCACATAACATCACTATAGGAGCTGTTTGGGGAACTGGATCATGATGGTACTGGCCCATATAACTTCGGACTTTCCTTTTCCCCAATTTATGCTAATTTAAAGGCCCATTAAAAGGAAAAAGAAAGGCATTTAGATGTAGCACAAGTAGTCCTTTCAAACGGGTCGGGCATGTCAGGGTTTGGTCATTTCGGATTTCGGGTCATTTTTAGGTCGAGTCGTTTCGGGTTCAAGTCGAAAAATGGCCAACCCTAACCAATAGAAGTCAGGTTTGGGTCGTAATATCTTTATCAGAACCCTAAAAATTGGACCGAGTTCGGGTCGATTTTTGACAGGGGTAAGTAAACATATTGCATATTGTAAATTTGCAAAAATTTAAGAGATTAGTCCCGGCGGGGCTCGAACCCGCGACCTTCGGCTCATAAGACCAACGCTCTAACCAACTGAGCTACGGGACTTACGGTTCTACAATAATATATGCTGGAAATTTGATTAAAGCAAATTTGATTTTGGATTGAGATGGATTGATATTATTAATTAGCTAATTGATGCTCATAGTAGTCACATTGATTAAGTGTATATAGTTAGATTTTAATTGCATAGAATATTATTTTATTTTATTGCTTTTGGTGTTTAAATTAATACTCCCTCCGTCCCTAATTAAAAGTGTCGCTTCGTAATCCGCAACACACATGATGTAATTATATTTTATACTTTAAAACAGTATACTAGTACAAAAATTATACTCCCTCCGTCCCATATTTAGGTTTCAAAATCCAAAAATTACCATTACTTCCCTATAAACCCCCACTAATTCATAAGTACAATAAAAATAAATCTTATTTCTCGCTCCACTGTAACTGCGGTACGGAGGGAGTATGTATATTAAAAAAAAAAAAAAAAAAAAAAAGTATACGTATATGAAAAAGTAGTCCCGGCGGGGCTCGAACCCGCGACCTTCGGCTCATAAGACCAACGCTCTAACCAACTGAGCTACGGGACTTTTGATGCTAATATAACCATTCAGAAAATTTATAAACTCTATTAGCACAAAATCTGTGTTAATATAATTGACTTATTGAGTGGACCGTGGACCATATTGGTACTGCACTACTGCTCTTTGTTCATGGTCTTATCCCAGGCCCAAAACTGTGTTGAATACAATTGAGCGTGGACTGTGACCATTTCAAAACTGCCCATTACATGACAGTGTAATTTAGTACTCCCTCCGTTATGTGAGTTGCGGAAAACAAAGCGTAACTTTGTTTTGAGAACAGAGGGAGTATCTGATTAGCCCAACTAAATAAATTTTCGCCAATTTTAGTAACGTACGTAAGAAATCTATTGAGACATTCAGAAAGTAAAACATAACAAATCTATTAAAACGGAGGGAACGTAACAAATCGATTGAGACATCTAAAAAGGAAAACGTAACAAATCTATTGAGACGAAGATATGTATTTAATCAGGTTTACATTTAATTGGCCTATGTTTGTGCCAGCTCCCTTCAAAGCACAAATGTCACACCAAAATGCTTCAAGTTTTCCTATTTACCCTCATACATTATAGATAGGCACATATAGGTTCAAACTTGAAAATGACCACTGTTTAATGTGTATTGGATTGAGGAATTTGATATGATCATTGTTATAGGTACACTAAAGTTAAACTATGCATATTACACTGAAGTATATGAGAAAATGTTGGTACAATACTATAATGATTAGTATGCTACAATACTATAATGATTGATATCGTGAAGGACTCTTGTGAAATCAATATTCTTTAGATAGTGATTTCATGAGAATTTCATTTTACAAATTTTGGTGACCTATCTAATACTAACAAATAATAGTTTTGCAACAAAAAGAAAATATCGTGAAAGGTTTCTCGATTTATTCTCTTTATCCGTTCTTTGTTTATACTTTTAAGTAGTGTTAACTCTAACTAGCTAGTCAAATGTCATATACATTTATTTATGTTTCATAATTATACTTAAGTATGTATTTTTCATCTTCTATATTGTTAGTATAGTCCAAGCTCTATATTACTTAGTTCGATAAATTTATTTTAGTGAAAATAATCAATCAAATTTACCCTAGTTGGATATAACCTTTTTTTTCTTTTTATAAAGCTCATAAAGAAAACTCAATGTCGGTAAGAATCAAGTTATCAATTTTAATGTTAGGAGATAATGTTTCTAATAATCGGAGTAGAAAAAAAAAAAAAAGAAAAAACCCATTGGCATTTGTTTATTAATTTTATTGTCAATTCACTGTGTTTATTGTCCATTGGAGTACATTTTTGCAACAAAAAAAAAAAAAAAAAAATCTTGTAGGCATGCAATGAGACTGTGACCTTGATGACCGTGTTATTCAGAGTCCAATTTGTATATCCAATGCTTCAGCTTGGTGGAGCTTCCACTATGCATACACTTACCACATTTTTCTGTATCCCCATTGTGGGACAATCTTGTTTTTGGAGTTCCAAATTCTTTTTATTTTGTAAGGGTATACTACAAACAAATTATTTCTGTTTCCAATGATTTTTGGTTATTCAGTGAATCAATCTACACATTAGCAGATTCGATCAATAGATTATATTAGCAGATTCGATCAGTAGATTATATTAGCGTATTTAGTTATTACGACTTACTTTTTCTCTCATAAATTACTAATCATTCTTGTTGTTCAGTTCAGTTCAGTTCAGTTCATTTCAATTTAGGCTATTCAATTCATAAATTTTGAGGCAAAATAAATACATCCTTGATATTTTAGTGGTTGTTTGGTTAATAACTGATAGTTTATGAAACTATCGTGAGTTATGTAGAGATCAACTCACTGAAAATACCTAATTTGGACCATTATGGGAAATTATGTTGTTATTTTAACATCGGTATATTCATATATCCGAAAGATTGGTTTCAAATAAAGGCATCACATAAGTATTTTATGAGTGATTTATAGTTAATTTCCCGGCCCTTTGCAATGCATACATGTGCGGATCACTCGAGTATAATTTATGTTTGAGCTTAACTTAAATTATCGATAACTCAATCATTTCTACTAATTGCCTATATAAAAAGCCCTCTTCACCAACAATCTGAAGTGATTACTTTAATAGATTAGATTAATTAATTAATCCAAAAGTAACACAATGAGGCCAGCCAACCAGATGCAAAGAGGGAAGAAATTACCACTAATATATATATATATATATATACATTATTAATATATATATATATATATATATATATTTTTCATAAGACACTACTAAGACACTACTATATAGTTTTTGATAGTGTAATATGGTCTTATGGAATACTACTTTATGTAGTACACTAAAAGAACAATCCGTCTCCTATAAGACGGCCTCATAAATCAAACACACAAGTATCACTTTTAATTTGACCAATACTATATTTTAGGTTACCATTACTAGTTTTTTGGTGACTAATATCAGTTTTGAATACATTATTAATACTACTGTATAGTTCTAATGTTAAATAATAATATTTTTTTAGTCACCAATATTACGTTTTAAGTCATCTTTGTTAGTGATGAGGCCGCCTCATTTCATATTTTGCGCCAAAAGAATTCGAGCACCAATGTATGGGATTTCCTTAATTTTTTAATTAATATTACTTTTTCTTTTTTGTGGGTGGGGGTGTTGGGGGAAAGAGAAACCCGTTGGTTAGATTATTTGGTTGCGCCGTTATGCTCCATTTTATTTTAATTAGCATATGTACATTCACATGCATCTTCTTACTTTTATTAAAACTATTCAGATTAGTTCATCAAATTATAGATTTTTTTATAGTTCATCATATAATAAAGCTCATATGAAATTTATGAGACTCCAGTTTAACCATTGAACAACCAAAATCAATGGTGATTTGTCATGACTTATATGTCATTTTTTAACAATTTAGGTTAACGGTATTTTATAAAATTCATATATATATATATATATATATATATATATATATATATATGTATATATATATATATACTTTTTATTGCTAATAAAACCTTTAAATTGATTCGTCGAATGGTTACACCCTTTTCATCTCCTCTTATTTTACTTATGTTTATGTTTCTCTGAGAAGGTCTCCACCTACCGACCTTATAAAAAGGAATATAATCTTATTTTAATATCTCCAAGACCGAACATTACTATACCATATTGATTAAAGGTGACTAGCAAGAGTTGTACTATAATTTTAAACAATTAGGAAAGAACCACCTTTATCTTCTATTATATTATATTAAACATGTCTCATGCATGAGAACATAGTAGATTTTATATAAGCCGAAAAATATTCATTAAGATAATTACCAAATTCATCGATGATATAAGAAAGTCGTGCTTAAAATAATGAATATTGAAAGTCATTGCAATATATTATCTCTAAGTCATCACTAGACTATCTCATCCCAGTTTTTACCATGAATTATTTCTATCTTTATCTCAAAGTCATATGTATTTAATTCGAGCAATGCATGTGATGTGATTTGAACCTAAGAACAAACTCATTTCAGTCCTTTGAAAAAGATTGGTGGTAGTAGTTTTTATGGAGGTGGAAAAAGGATTTAGATGATGAGGAAAGATGAAAGCAAGTAACTTTAGCGACCATAAGTCCATAACTTGACAAACTAGTTAGATTAGTTTAATTTAATCCATGGAAAAGGCATTGCCAAATGATAATTACATCCACTCCACTCATGCTAATTCATAATTTAAGCAATATAGTCAGATAATATGAGCCAAATCATGCTTACCTTTTGGGTGGCTCAAGAAAGTTTAATTACACAGTTGATGATCAAATAGCATTTCGAATGCACATTACTACTAGTATGATTTATTTAGTTTTGAATTTTGCCAAACGAACTTGTTGGGTTTTTCGTATCTTCCCCCCCCTTCGAATGCACATTACTACTAGTACGATTTATTTAGTTCTGAATTTTGCCAAACGTACTTGTTGGGTTTTTCGTATCTTCCCCGCCCCCCCAAAAAAAAACCGCCCTCAAAAAAAAAAGGAAAACAAAAATAAAGGAAAAATGAAAAAGAGAAAGTGATTGTTCTCTTCTTGCTTTAATTTGAGAAACATCTATCTCAGAAATTGTGGCAAAGCTTATCCATATTCCATAAGGAGATATATTTAGAGTTGCATAGTTTGATATATAAATATAAGTATGTGACAAAAATTCATGCTGACAAAAGGCCGCTATGTATGACAGCATTCGATAAAATGATATCTTCAACTGACCAAAGGTTCAGCAGTCATTTTGTACTTTGAACTTTGAACTTTGAAGCCAAGCATGTTTATTTCTATTGCTGACTTTCAATGTACTAAATTCCTTTTTAGACATTACCCCATTTTACATGATTTAGGACTTGGGAGCTCTATTGTGATTTTTTTTGGGTACTCCTATTTCTTTTCAGATTTCAGAATATGTAAGTACTCATCAATGACGGTTATAATTTCTTAACTTATTTGGATAAGTTTCAATTCAGTTCAGTAATGATAACTTTTAGTTCACTTAAGTTCAACTCAGGTAAGTTTATTTCTGCAACTTACTTTTTTCTCTCACATGCAAATTACTATTTATTCTGTTTAGTTCAATTCAAATCAGTTCATTTCAGTTATAATAAGTTAAATTCAGTTCAGTTTCAATTTTGTCAAAATAACTTAAAAAAAAAAACAAGCTCGAAATGGCCTAAAATCAAAGTTTTAGGTACTCAAATTGTTATTATTGAAAATATAGGCTTCCAAATTGCTATTAAACTTAATGTCATATTTTCAAAATAAGTTTTTTGCTAAGTTTATACAAGATGCTTAGTATATAACTACTCCATACAATGGCATAAAGGACAGAAAACTCCTTTTTTCAATTATCATGGATTACAATACTCAGTTTCTTAGGTAATTAGAGTTAGAAATTTAGGATTCAGGTGATATACAATACAGCAGCTCTAGCCTCTAGCCTTAAGAGCTCCTCAACCTCAAGTGTAGTTGTGTCTTTATCATAAACTCATTATTTTACACTAATGCAAGTTTCATAATTTGATTATAGTTTATTGTAGTACCTAGAATTATAATAAAGTGTTGCAGTTGTATAGGTGTCATGGCCATAATAGACGCACATTTGTTAAAGAAGTTTGAATGAGTAATTTATACCCATACTCATGGTCTGCTCTAATTTTTTTTAATACTACCATGAATTATTAAGCAAAGTTATACCCCATCACCCAATTTAATACTATATCCCCCATATTTAATTTCCTTCTCCTTAAAAAGCACCAAAGTTCCCCCATGCCTTCTTAGTCAAGAAAGAATTTCTTCAAAACCCTTTTCTTTTTATTTTTCAATTATTACAATATCCACATCTGTTTTACCATCCCTTTGTCTGATCCATTATAAATGCGATTTGAACTGGATCGAATTTTATAGAGGCCAAAAAAAAAAAAAAAAAAAAAACTCCTTTGGTATCAATTTTTCCAATCACAAGACTCGAATACAAGATCTTATTTCAAAAGACTGCAAGCTTCTCGCCACTTTTTACCGAAGTTTTATAATAGTAGTAGTAGCTTTTGTTTTACATTGCCATTGAAGTTGCACAAATGCCATGTCCCAGCTCCCCACTCTTGCCCTGCTGCCTTTGAATTCAAAAAAGAGACACTCTCACTCTAACCCATACAAACCCACATTCAGACCACTACCACCTCCAATTTCCCTTCCATCAACAAACTCAAAAGAAAAAAGACAACCAACAACCAAAACCAACACATAAAAACTTGTAATTTCTTCGTAAATTGATGAAAAAATTCCTCCTCCTCTTCTGTGCAATTTCCACCTCTCTCTCTCTCTCTCTCTCTTTTCTACTTTTTCCCTCTTCTTTTCAGAACATTACTAGCAGCTGCTGCTACTACTAGCTACCTCTCCTCACAACAACAATTCCAGAGCATAAAGATATCTGTCTGGTCCCCTCAGAATAGAAGTTAAGAACCTAAAAAAAAACCCCAAAAGCTTCTTCTTCTTCTCAGTACATTTCACTCAGACATTTTAACAAACAGTTGGTGGGCATAAGAATCAATTGCAGCAACATCCAACCAACACAGTGCAAGAGAGAGAAATTAGACAGAAAATAGGATGTTGGAATTGCAAGTGGATTCTTCCAAGGGAGACCCAGATGCTGCAACCACCAGCTCCGGCCCGGGAAACACCGCTACGACGCCGTCATCGTCGGGAAGGCGACCAAGGGGCCGGCCAGCAGGGTCCAAGAACAAGCCCAAACCACCCATCATCATTACCCGTGACAGCCCAAATGCTCTTAGATCCCACGTTCTAGAAGTTTCCCCAGGATCCGACGTGGTAGAATCCGTGACCCACTTCGCTCGCCGGCGGGGTCGCGGCGTGTGCGTCCTCTCCGGTACCGGATCCGTCACCAACGTCAATCTCCGGCAGCCGGGTGCGCCGGCCGGCAGTGTCATGACGCTGCACGGGAGGTTCGAGATCTTATCCCTCACCGGCACGGCTCTACCACCGCCAGCCCCACCCGGGGCCGGCGGGCTCACCGTGTTTCTCGCCGGCGGGCAGGGGCAGGTGCTGGGGGGGAGTGTTGTGGGCCCGCTTTTGGCTTCTGGGCCAGTGGTGTTAATGGCGGCTTCGTTTGCTAATGCGGTGTTTGATAGGTTGCCACTGGAGGAAGGGGAGGAGAGAGAAAGAGAGAGCGAGAATCCAACTCCGGCGGTGGTGCAGCAGCAGCAGCAGCAGCAGCCGGCGGCGTCGCAAACGTCAGGGGTGACTGGGAGTGTGGGGCCCATTGGAGGAGATGGGGGTAACTTTTCGAGTTATGGGCAAGGTGGTGGGCATGAGGTGTTTGCGTGGAGGCCGCAGTTTTAGGTTGGTTTTTTCTGTGAGGCATTTTGTCGAACACTTGGTGGGCATCGAAGACTGGTGTTGTTGCAGAATGCAGAAATTGGGAAGATGATGTAGAGAGAGAGAGAGAGAACGGAGAAATCCCAAGCTGAGGTACAATTTTTGTGTACAAAAAAATGATCAAAATTATGCAATTTGTAGATTATTAGTCACTGTTTTTAATTTTTATTTTATATCTATTTTTCACTACAACATATTGTATTTGCATGTGGGGGTTTCTTAGTTTCTCTCTTGATTTTGTGGGCTAATTTGTAGATTCGGATGGATGTAGGAAAAACAGTTGATGGTGCCAATTGTGGTTTATTTAATTCAATTTCAACCTTTTTATTTCTATTTTTTTTGGCACTTGTCCCATTTTATTTATAATTCCAATCATTGATTATGTTTATAAGAGAAACATTTATTCATTATTTGAGAGACCAAAAAAAAAAAAAAAAAAAAAACTCAGAATCAAGCATTGTATATATTATTGTCACATCAACTATGCATATGTGTCTAAATTTTAGTATTTGTAAGTGCTGAATTTCACTGCATGCAAACACACTGCATCATATTTTATGCATAATTGAATAGTTGCCTCTGTGATAAAAAAGTTTGATCTTTATCTGTTAGCACCATGGTACAATTCTTGTGTCCTTAACTTTGATTTCTGATGAGGTAATATATAAGGTCTCAATTTTAGGCTTTGAGGGTAATGATAATAATCAAAATACCCAAAATTGATGATATGAATCTCAATTGTGAGTAAACTAGGTTGATAACTAAAACATGAGTAACTAAATAGTGATGCAAATTCATATGACTAACTACCTACCTACATTCCATGCTTACAAGCAAAGACGAACGAAATACGGATAAGTATGTATAAACATTTGCATTTATAATAGATAGAGATGTTTCGGTTTTTTTTGGTATATCGAATAAGAACAACTTGAGGAGATGGGAGGATTTGAACAGTTGGAAGGAACCTTTAATACCTAGATTCTCGATGTTAACTACTAGGCCGACACCTTACAAAGAAGAATGGTTCGTTCTAAACGGCAATGGAGACATTTACAAACCAAAGCAGCAAGCATCTTGTGTTGATGCTAAAGCTTCAAATTGCTAATAATGGTAAAATGTTGTCTTTTGATACAAGTTTTATTTTCAGGCTTTGCATGTACTCATTATCAAGTTTTACCTTAGCTACTGTTATCTCAGGTACCTGTGTACTTTGTATTCATCAATTAATGAGAGGGGCTGATTGATTCCTTTTGGTCATTTAAAATCTATTGCAAGGATTGAAATGTTAGTGATCATAATCCAACACTTTTTAATTGAGAGTATATTGAACCAAATGACTATTCTAAATCATGATACTTATGGAGCATGTTCTAGTGCATATAACAAGCCTCATGCCTAAGATGTTGTAGGAGGATCAAGCTAAGTATACTCTTAACATTTCTAACTTAATTTTAGAGGTAGTTTCCATTGCACACCTTCTATAATACTCTAGTTACCAATTTACCAACATTATACATGATCCATTCTCCGATCTCACCAACAATTTCTTGAATCTTATTAGGCATTTAATTTGTTGGTCATCAAAAAGACAATATCTTCAAGTTTAATTAAGACTATTAGCATTTTGTTCGGTTATGTTTCTACTTCTTTAAAGTGTGTTCTCCTCATATATAGGGTGACTAAAGTCCAAAAACGAAGAAAACGGTGCAACTTCTGGCATTAGCTACAATGATGAGATTCTTCATTGTTTTCATAAGGCAGACTCAATCGCATACTTTATATCCAATTTTAGTCACCATATTCCTTCACTTGTTACCCGACTAAGCTCATTTGATTGGTCCCATACCGATCATTGCTGATGGATTTGATTTCACCATAACAACAACATCACCCAGTACAAAATAACATTGTTGATGTGATATGAGGATGTCAAGTACACACATCTATCTACTTACAACAAAAATGCTTCTAGGACAAATTGCAATAAGATTGGAGGGACATTATAGGAACCCTAAATTGGGTTGTAAGTTGGGAAACCCTAAAAAAGGTACTCCCAAAAAGAGACTATTGAAGAGAATAATAAGGCCCACTGCTTTGTGAAATGGAAGCAAATGGGACCTCAAAAATGGGTTGCGGGTCCTCGTACCATCATTGAGATCAGATGCTTTGGGCTTATAATATTTGTAGGAGTAAAAAAAGTTAGAAAGGTAACGTGAGGTTAGGGTGCTCGCATAGCCGACCCGAATCTTTAAGAGACTTAGGCACCCACATGACCCTTTTTGGCTCTTTTGATTGCTTTCCTGCCTCAATTTGTAGGGCCTTCTCTTCTACCCCCAATAGTAGAAATAGTAGGGCCAATAGCTTCGGGATAAAGAGGGAACTCCAAACTGTGAGCCATCGGAATCGAACCTACATCTCACAGGTAAAGCGTAAAGGGAAAGTTGTAACACTATTCTACTTTCTTACGTTCAATTATACACAAGGAAATTAATCTGTCTTGCACGTTTCAATATTGTTGTTTCCCTCTTATAGTTGTATGTAATCGAAAATCTATAAGTGGATATACTATCGCCTAACTAAGGTGGTCGGAGGTTAATATTGTCAAAGGTGGGGAGTTAATAAGTATCGTGTTTTATACTTTGATCCATCTTTTAGTCTTTTAGCTGAGTTTCCTTGTGGGTTGGATTGCCACTTTGCTTCCAATTGTCCACGAGAATAGAGCCTTCGGGGCCCATATGTCACCAGTAATTTAGAAAGAGAAAAGACAAAAACAGTTCACAAATTTTCAATTACCAAAACTGTATATACTATTAGCAACTTCAAGCACACATTATCTTTTCCTCTTCGTTTCCATAGATACATAAGAATAGTTGTTCAGACCCCAAACAAACCAAAAACAAAAACATAAAAGAAGAATAAGAATAATCAATCTGTAAAGATGTGAAATTATGTCATTTTCACAGGCTTGATTGAGGTTTTACTCGAACAGGTTCTCGATCCTCCAAGGGTAGAAAGCCAAAAGATTGTCAATCCTCTTTACCCTCCTGATAACCAATCTCTTGCAAGTAATGCTCTGCATCCAAGGCTGCCATACACCCTGCAATATTCCACCAGAAATGATTTATCAGATACATGAGAATCGCGTAAGTATGCTCTTGTGGCTTTTCATCCATATTATGAATTGAAAACATGCGAAACTTGACTTGCAAATCCTATATAATACAACACTTTGTTATAACATCGCACAACCTTAGCTTGTTTACTGCCTTGCGAAAAGGCCAAGACATACCTAACTCAGATCAATGTTTCTGATGACACGCCAAAATATACAAGCTATTATTAGGATCTTAGTCTGACTAACAAAAGCTGGAGTTGAAATTCAGTGGTCTGAAGTTGCACTTAAAAGTCATGCTGTAGTGCAGAAAGACGACTCAAAGCCCCCCGATTAGAGTTTCAACAACATAATTCATTGTCACAGTCTAGTACAGTTCAAAGATCAATCACAGGTCATGGCCGTTCTTGCCACCAAAAACAAGGGGGAATCATGCATTACTTAAAGCTTGAAAAATACATTATCCAACACAAAGTTGGGCAAACAGCATCTGGTTTTATTCAACCCGGAAGGGCACCAGTGCTGAGCATTAGTTAGTCCCATATAGTATGTCGTAGATTCAAATCTAAGCACAGTTTAAAGCAACATACCAACTACTCAACTAGAGTGTACACACTACCGAGATTGATAAACACCTATGTGCACTACTTCCTCATTTTGATGGCTCAAACCCAGTACAACTAAAGTGGCAACACAAATTTGTGAAGAATTCGTACGACTTGCTATTATTCTACTATTCAGAAACCAAAAGAAAGTCTTATCTAGTAGTATATAAGAACTAGTAGCTTCAACCTCACATCACCTTGAAGTACCCAAAGGCTTGTTATATAGTTAGTGTATATGCATCACATATCATTCAACTTTGGTTCCCAATTGCCACAAACAATTCCTCTCTGAACAGCGCCAATCAAAAAAGATAATGAAGGGAGTTACGCTTCCATCATGTTACCATTTTTCTTGGATCATATTCGACTCATCAAATTTCTAGCAATTCATTGACATACTCAAAATGAAGGAAGATTACTATTAAAACTCACCTGGGGTGCATCAACCATCACATCATAAGCCTCAACACACCAAAGGGTAGCGAAATTCAACTACCAAGATATAGTTTAACTGAAACAACCATTAACAAGTCTAACAACACCAAAAGTATTAAACAGATGCTATAGAGCTCTCATCAAACACTTGGTATGCAATATTTCCTAACAACAAAACAAGGGAGATAAATAGAACCCAAACCTGATCCAGCAGCAGTAATGGCTTGCCGGTACTTCTTATCCTGCACATCCCCAGCCGCAAAAACCCCTCTAACGCTTGTCTCCGTCGTCCCCGGCTTCGTCACTATATATCCATCACCGTCCACCTCCAGCTGCCCTTCTAGAAACTTCGTTGCTGGCTCATGCCCAATTGCGAAAAACAGCCCTGCAACCTCCAATTCTCTCTCCTCTCCACTCCCCACATCCCTCAACTTCACCCCTTTCAAGCTCCCCTCACCATATGCCTCCACCACCTCGGAATTCCAAATCACCTCAATCTTAGGGTTACCAAAAACCCTAGCTTGCATAATCTTCGAAGCCCTAAATTGATCCCTCCGATGGATGATATAAACCCTAGACCCGAATTTCGTCAAGTAATTCGCCTCCTCCATAGCCGAATCTCCACCACCAATGACCGCCAATGGTTTCCCCCTGAAACCCGGTGCCGCACCGTCGCATACTGCGCAGGCGGAGATCCCACGGTTCCAGAACTCGCCGGCGCCGGCGAAATTGAGGCGCTTAGCGACTGCTCCGGTGGCGACAACGACGGCGCCGGCGAGTACGGTGGTGGAGTCGGAGGAGATGGCGAAGGGGCGGGTCGAGAAGTCGACGGCAGTGACAGTCTCGGTGATGATGTGGGTCCCGAACCGGAGGGATTGGGCCCGGAGCTTGTCGGTGAGGTCGATGCCCATGATTCCGTCAGGGAAGCCCGGGAAATTTTCGACATCGGTGGTGGTGGTGAGCTGGCCACCGGGGGCGATGTCGTTGGCCATGAAGCCCTCGAAGAGGATGGGGTTGAGGTTGGCTCGGGCTGCGTAAATGGCGGCCGTGTGGGCCGCCGGGCCGCTCCCGATTATGCAGAGGTTGGTTGT
>BSSO01000422.1:0-34219 GCA_030267885.1 Mesembryanthemum crystallinum
GGTTTATTTATAAAGTAATTCAAGAAAAAAAACCTAATTTTTTTTAATGGTTAGTAAAGTAGGTTAGGAGTTGGGTTAGGAGTTACAAACCTCCAAAATTTGCCACGTAGGATGGGAAGTTAGGTTTGGAATGTTGTGTTTTAATATATATTAATAGATAGATGACTACTAGAGTAAGATCCTCAGCATGGTTCTGTTTCAAGTCAACAATTAGAACAGGCATAAGGAGGTAATAAAGCATTCATAAAAATCATTGAGGAACAATATCAGTTTATTCGTAATTCTAATATGAGTCCTTTGTTCAAAAAAGAAAATCACAATTAATGAGAAACAGAAAAACCAAGTAAAATAATTGAAGGTAAATTATAGTTCGCCCTCAGGTTTGGGAAAGCATCAAACCCAATCCCATGTGAATTATCATCTGACATATAAATTTTGCCCTGCCTCAACAATGAGGGCTCTCACTGTCATCTCCATTGCCATACAAAATTTTGCTGCATTTGCAATGCCAAAGAGCAAAGAGCAAGTATTTAAAAAGATGGACCATAATGGCCCTTATAATAGCTTCGGAAAGTTTTAACTAAAATCATGAAAGTATTTAAACTACAAACTCCTTCCGGATGTAGTTGTTAGATTGTGTTTCGACTCTCAAACTAAATTTTAGCCTGTAATCTTTAACTCTCATGGAACACAAGTACAATTGGTTACTATGTTTAGAAATATGACTATTTTCTTTGGACATCTAAAAATAGGAATTGTGACAATTAAACGGTGGAGGGAATATAGTTTAAGCAAAGTGAACTGGTAGAGTCATGTGTATATGTTTCAATGAAGTAAAGAATTAAGTATAATTTGAGCACATAGACCGTGAGCAGATACTTGAATATTCAAGGGTTCATATATTTGAACTTTAAGCATTACATTGAATTTTTTTTTGTCAAGAGTGAGCATCTTTAGGTTGCTAAAGGCGAATGTAATTTGTCAAATACTAAGGGTCTGGAATGAGTATTTGCAGCTATGCGCGAATGGACACACGGTCAGAATTATGTTAATTTTCCTCACGAAAAGGAAGTCCACTAAAGGTATCTTGAATAATAACTTCAATGCCACTGTTCAGTATGAATGAACATGGAAAGTGACTGGATCAAACCATTAGTTGTCGAGAAAATAGATAGTAGAACTCAAAATTGAAGAGTGCACCAACATGACTAGTTTACTGAACTGCTCCCATTTAGCACAGCTAAAAGTAACACAACTACCAATGCAATTAGGATTTTTCAACAGTGTACAAGACAACAATACCAAATTACAAAGAAAAAAAGCTATAGCAGCCTTACCTTCAAACAGTGAAGCTCCACGCCGTCTCTATTATATATGTAAGTGTACCTGCCCAAAATTTGAGTGCTTTGTATTAGTATTTAAAGAATCTAGAACGTTATTTACTTATGGCTATATATAAGACAGAAGATAAATAAGAGCATAAAATGACTGGTAAACAAAACAGAAAACAAAAGCACATTAAGATGGATGACATCATCTAAGACTCGTGAGGGGGAAAAAAAAGCCTCGAAACAGGTTGATGGGCTAGACACAGGATGCTCTACATTATTGTTCCTTATGTTAAGATGTAGGAGGATGAGACGGAGAAAAATTACCAAAAGCATCCTCTCTACACTCTCCCACACAAAATTCTTGTACACTTAACTACAATCCATTATGAGAGGCGCAAACAGCAACCATCCAGAAGAAGGCAACCGATAGTAGAGGGAGTAAAAAGGAAGAAATCTCACTTCTTCTGAGCAGCAGCGAAAAACAATTCATTGTGCAGGAATGCAACATCTCGTACAGTTTCCCTCACCTATAACAATTTGCAACCATTAGTCATCGGTTATTCTTTCATGATATAAAAAGTCAAGTACAACTCAAAAGACGGGATTTCCAGGAACTTAGCCAACTCCCTTCCTTCCCCCCTCCCACCATATATTTAAGAAAATGATTTTTTGTTCAACACTACCTTTCATATTGGCTCCTTGACAACTAGATACCTTTTATAATTTTTTTCATTGAAAACTACCTTTTAAGACCTTTTTTTTGCCATATAGATAGTTTTGGCCGGATTCCGGTGGATTTTTATTTTTTATGACCGAAATGCCCTCACATGATAGGCACGTGATAGGCCGAATTCCGGTGGGTTGTCCCGTGTCTTCTCTTTCTCTCATTGAAAACGAAGGGAAATATTAATTTTGCTCAAGCTCTTGATGAAGAAAAGGATTTCGATCAAGAAATAGCCTATCACGTGAGGGTATTTCAGTCATAAAACATAAAAATTCACCGGAGTCCCGCCAAAGATATCTCTACGGCAAAAAAAAAAAGGGTCTTAAAAGGTAGTTCTCAACAAAAAAAATATTATAAAAGGTATCTAGTGGCCAAAAAGCCCATATAGAAGGTAGTGTTGAACAAAAAATCCTTAAGAAAAAGAGGAGAAAAAAAAGAAGGTTCAACAACAACAAGGAAAGAGAGACAAGGCCAAAATAGCTGAAACAGCAATCTAAAACTCTAAAAGAAAAGCATCCACAAATAAGTAAAAGTAAATTCCAATAGGACAATAGTGGTGGCACCAAGAACACACAGAGGGCTGGGAACACAAACCATCATACTCACAAGTCACAAGCTATGATGTACATACTGGATCAAAAGAAGAAAGTGCAGTACACAACAAAGCACTTGGCTCAACTAATCAACAACTTATGAAAAGAAATTAAAAATTTATGAAGCAAAAAAGATTTGCCCTCAAGCTTTGATGCTTCAGTTCTTCTTCATCCTACTTTCACATACCATCAAAGCATACCTGGTATTTCTAAATCTAAACTGAGCAAAGACAAAGTGGAAGTCCAGAGAGAGATCTTAAATAATTATATAGTCAGTTGGCAAATTCTCCGATCAATATGCTAACCCATTGACTCACTCTTCCACAAACATCCTCCTCCAGTATTTGTATGTATGCATGCATCTTAGATATAAAAGAAAACCTATCTGATTGTAGCTTCAGGGCAAAAGTGAGGGAAATGTAGAACTTCTCATCTATAGTCATCTCTGCAATATTCCAAACATTAAGCAAGCGCCTAACAGGAGGACCAACTCACAAATTGCTCCATTATGAACAAGACTAGGTTAATCAGAGCAAAGTTCTCTTCTGTTTTCATATATAGACCAAAACCGGAGTTTCACATATACAAGTAAAAGAGTTCCATAATCATAGTCGATGATGTTGCCAAGAACAAATGAGTGTAAACGATATACTAATTTTATAACAAACTAGGGATATTAACATCAAAGGACCAAAACATACCTGGAGTTCCTTTAAAAGGCTCATATTTTTCACATCTAGGATACCTAAGTGGCCTTTGCGGCCAGCGACCGCCATATAGCGTCCACTTGGAGTGAAATCAAGCGTGTATGGACCAAGTTCTGCATTTAACAGTTGAATAAAGATCAGATAAGAATAGCTGAAAGTTTTGTGAAAAACTACTTTTCAGTTTAACTTTTATTCTTCTCATCACAAGCAGACACTTCAGCCAAACACCTACAGCATACAGAGTACCCAATATTTCTATTTTTTTGTTTCTTATTGTTCTACTGCTAAAGAATCTTCAAAGGATAAAAGCCTTCCATCTACCAAGCTCAAACCATCAGTAACCTAAAGTTAAGACAAGTTACACTCCAGACTAAAAACCCCAAACCCTATACAAAATCTTTCGTTCTTCATTTTCTTTCCTTTAGTAATACCCAAAAAAGTTTAAAACAAATAAAGATAAAGAAGCTTTTCGCAACAGATACCAGGAAAAGATGGTTACCAGGTAAGACCATATCATATTGGTTCTTTGAGCTCAGTATATCAACTTCATGGCCAAGAGAATCCTGTTTTACCCTCCATGTCTTTTCTATACCATCAGTCTCCAAGAAGCCACCTTCTGAAGGCATAAGCCACTGAAATATTAGAAGATAAATTTATTATCAGAATCACATAAAACAGTTACATCTATCTCAACAAAAGCAATTAAGAAAGAAAGGGGGCATGAAAAATGGTACTTTTAGCAATCTGGAAATTAGTTTCCAGAACTCTGTTCTTCCTTGAGATGAATACATAAATTTATGCCTTACATATTCAGAATCCCTTTTGGCTCAAGCTGTTCCATCTTTTATATTGGTATTTCCAACCCTAGCACTTCACTTCATGAGTTCATGCCAAAGAATGTCAAAACACAGAAGATATGCATATGCTCAGACAGTATGCTGCATGAGCAGTCCTTTATTTAGTTCAATTAGAGTAGAGATAGCTAAAGATCCTCTTTGCTCTAACCCACCCCTCAAGAAGAAAAGGTGTTCAATCCATTAACTATTTGCTTCACAAGTCATCCTCACACCAGGTAACATACCAAATGCAAAAGGCTCCAGTTATGCCATGTCTCATTGTATTATCAAGAATGGAAACATTTACTAGCTTCGCAACAATGTCGAATCAAACTAGCAACAACTCTCACTACAAGTTGAAGTTGGACAAGAACAAAATAAATGGATTTAGAAGGTCACCTTCTCAACATTTGCAGCTGTCTTTGCTGAGCGTTTAAATAACTCTTCTTTAACAGCAAGCTGTCCCTTCAACTTTTTGTCTTGCAAAGCCTGAAACCATCAATTTTTAGAATTAAACGAGAGAGAAATTTCAGAATCACAATCTTCAGTTCAGCAGCAACAATTACAATAGATATAATGGAAAAGAGGTGGAAAACAATGTTAAAGAAAAATACCTCTAAGTCAGCACCTTGCCCTCTTAGAAACTTCTCCACATTTACATCAACCTCTTCTCCATCCTACATAGAAATTTCATCACATGATTTCAGAAAATGACACTATAGAGAAAGTGATACTGACCAGTGTTTATACTAAAGAAATGAAGGCTTTCCATGCATGGACTTAGGCTATTGAAGAATAATCCGAACTAAATGGCTTAAGACTTACATAGCTCATAACACATGAAATTGCAATTGAGAGATGCTTAGTTCCAAATGCAGGGGAGAACATAGTTCGCTGCAGCTACTTTACTCATGAAGTAGCTGAAGGTCTTTCTTTTTCTTTGGATCGTCACAACTAACCAATAGCTATGAGTTGCTTACATTTATGCTTTGGTATGCTTTTTTCTTACCTATCCAAAAGGCTTTTCTTATAGCACAGGTTCTCTAGTAGCTACAAGGCAAACTGTTGCAAACTAAACTTCTAATAGACTCCAAAACCATTGGAATGAAGGGGAAAATAAAAATTAATAAGCTGATAAGTAAACAGTCCATAAGACCCAATCTGAACAAACTATCCCAATATCACTGCAACACCATGTATCTTATTGATGTATACCATGATTACCATCCTTGTTGAACCTATTCATAAAATAGGGAAATTTTAGGGGAAAAAAGAATTATTTAATGAAATGCTCTGAGTTTCAGGGTATCTTAGAGGTATCTTCTTTTACAAACTTAAGTGAAGCACAGCTCTTTCATTATGGAAAGATCGAAATATGAAGTCTTCACTGTGATGTACAAAGAAACCGAGCTCCTCTTTCCCACACAACATCATTGTATAATGTAAAGTAATGAAACCCAATACCAATCAGGTGAACACTGTATTGAAGCATAATACTCGAGAAGAAGTTAAGCTGAAACATACCTGCTCAACAGCAGGAACAACAGTTACTGCCTTCACCACCATCTCTTTAGGTGATAAAACGAAATCTTTCTCACCACTTCAGCTGCAAAGTAAGCCCAATGAGTCAGACAATTGAAGCAAATAGAATCATAACATTAACAAACAATCTTTGAGCTTCCAACGTAGAATAGCGACCAAATCCTGCTGCTCTAGGACCAATTAAGCAGCGGAAAATTGAGGGGTTGTGATTTTGTGAGCCGTAACCGTAAGGGTTTTGCAAGGGTTTATGAAATGACCAAAAAGCTTCACAGTTTGAAAAATATATAAATTCAAAGAGAGAGAGGATGCATTAGAAGGTAGAGAGATGGAGAGACATACATGGTGCGGCGGCAGCGGCTATGGCGGCGGCGAAGGGACGGGCGAGGCGGCGCAACCGGCGCAGAGGCTAAGGAGGAGCAAGAGACGACTGGGTTAGGGTTTCAGTCAAAATTGCGGTAGTAATTAGCTACAGAGTGAGGCAGAGATGGAGACGCTGCCAATAACGCCGGCGAGCAGACAGGAGAGAGAATAGAGAGAGAGAGAGAGAGAGAGAGAGAGAGAGAAGGGCCAGCCGACCAACTAGGCAAAGGGTTTAGGGGATTGGGCTTTTTTTGGGTCTGTTAAAGTATTGATAATTTGTGAGAGTTAGTGGTTGGGCCCGGGTATGATGATCCAGCCCATACCCGTAAAATGATTGGCCCAGTGATGTGACGTTGGCAGATTCAGAAGCATGGCGATTGATGGTGGTGCTACGCTGGAAAGCATGGGAACGAGGGAGAGAGAGTATCATATTCATATTCGTGGACCAGTTGACCATCTACAATGCGAATCTGTCTCTCCTTTCCTGCTCTCTTTTTCACTCTTTTTTTCTAAGATGGAAAGGATGGGTGATTTTATTCTTGAATCCTGACCTATTTTGGTTGAATTCAAGAAGTTAAATCATAGAGTATTTGCATTTTCTTGTCTATATTTGGATGTAAATAAAAACAATCTATGTGAATACTCCCTACATCCCACTATAACTTAGACAGTTTGATTTGCGCGATTTCTCTAAGATAACACTTTGACCATTGATAATTATAATTATATAAATTAAAAAATTATAAAAAAATATTTTGAAAATACTAATTAAGATGAATCTAAATATTATATCTGTATATTATATTTCATTATATTTTTTCATAAAATAATAGTCAAAATTCTCCAACTTTGACCTCTAAAGTCAAACTGTCTAAGTTACAGTGATACGGAAAGAGTATAAGTTAGAGGAACACACACTCATTTTCGCTTGTCAAATGGTCGTTGTGCTTATTCAATAGAGTTGGTCGGTTCTTATGTAGATCTCGATCAAATCACCTAGGTTAGCCAGCTCCCGTAGGTTTTTCTTTTCTTGCCTTTCGTTTTTCATTATTCTTTTCTTTTCTTTTTTTGTTCATCGCTTGTCATAGGGTCAATCAACAAATTATACTTTAGATTGACTAGTTCCTATAAAAGAAATTCTTTCTTATAAAAGAAATTCACTATTTCTCTTGCAACATGTATATTTATTTGTGTAGGAATATTATTATAATCATATAAACTCATTGTTATATTATTACATTTACCATAATGTAGTTTTATTACTATTGTATTATTGTACATTTATTAGTGTCATATATGTACAATCTAGTTGTAAATTCATACCATATGGTATACTATATTCATTAGAGTACTATAGATGCATATTACGGGTAGATTTTTGGAAAATTTTCCTTATGTTATTTTCGCTGATTTCAATAAAAAAAAAAATAACAATCAATAAAAATATCAAAAAAATCAGTATTGGTATTTGACTCGCATTCAAGATTGTCCACTTTTGATTTTGATGTTGACTTTACTTCAATTCCAACTTCCTATTTCTTTAGCAGTTGCCCACCTGCCACCCTCCTTTTTCTTCAAGCGACTCATAAAGTATTGGTATTTGACTCACATTCATCAACCTTGAACCACCCCTTCTTTTCACAGCTACAACACCTCTTTTTGAGTTTTTGTTTCCCACTTAATCACCGCCTATTCCACTCATTATTCATTGATTCCTAGACTAGACGCGAGATCTCCGGTTTCAATGGATACGCTCTCGCCGGCGGCGATCGGCCCGAACTTGGCCCCACCGGCGGCGGGGAAATCTCTCCGGTCTCGAAACGGCTGCCCATTGCGGATGAGTTTGCCGACGCGGAGTTTGAGGCGCGTATGCAAAAGTAGTAGAGTGTATGCTGCCAGTAAGAGCGAGGTCGAGGATATTGGTATTGATTTCAGCGATCCCGAGTGGAAGAGAAAGTATCAGGAGGATTTTGAGCGGCGCTTCAATCTACCTCACCTTACCGATACCTTCAAGAATCTTAAGCCTATTCCTTCTACATTCTGCCTTAAAATGAGGTACTTCACTTCAATTCGAATTTTGCATCTTAATTTTGATGCGTATTAACTGAATTATGGGATTATTAATCAATGTGGTTCAATTTTGTTATTTACTACTACTTCTTGATGGTTGTTGATTTCACTTGTACTAAAGTTCTGGACTTTAGTTCGTGATTGATTACTCTGCCAGAGAGATATGTGAAGCTTGATTGGTATTGGTTATCGACCAAACACATGGATGAACTGAACAAGTCAGTTCATAATCACGTTATGCTCATGTTTTACAAGGGAATCAATTTTTGGAATCAAAATATAAATTCTACTCTAATAGGCTAGCTTCTGTTATAGAGCCCTATCAAAATAAGGGTCCGTTTGGCCAAGCTTTTTCCAACTTCTTCTTCCCCGTATTTCTTCCTCACCCCCTCTTATTCCTCCACCACCTCCACCATTTTTGACTTCTAAGAAGTTAGAATAGGGATAGAAGTAGAAGCTACAAAGCCAAAAGTGGTGGAGGAGGTGGTGGAAGAGAGGGTGGTGGAGAAGGAATGTTAAGGGAAAAGTAGAAGTTGGGAGAAGCTTGGCCAAACGGGCCTTAAGTATCGTAATGTGGCAGTAACGATTCCATGCTCGTGTTAGCATCTAAGAAGTTCATATGAGAGGTAATGAATGAACGAGGGGAAAAAAAAGAGCAAATATTTGCTAATGAGGATATGCTTCTTGGACATTTGGAAAATAGATAGATAAATTCTGCTATGCTTCATCTGCATCATTGCTTGATTAAAATTTCACTTATGAAACAAACTTTCACTTAAGTGTCATTATGAGAGCATTTTTGAATCCACCAAAAACTTTGCATTGCAACTTATTTGAGAATGTATGGTGCAACGCCATTGCAGATCACCTGATAATGGTCTTGTGTTCAGATGATCCCATTCCTGCAATAGTTGCGCTATTTGGTTCTTGTGTTATATTTTCAACTTTTATTAAATTTCATTTTTGCAGGACTCCAGAGAGTGAGGACTTCGCTGGTAGTTATCCCTCAAATGATAAATGGCACGGGTACATAAACAACGACGATAGAGTTCTTCTAAAGGTGCATCCACCACCATTGGTTAATCACCGATTTCAATATGCATGTTTTTACTTTCCACGATGCTGCTATTATTAATCATGTTGGTAACGATTAACCCCATTGTTCCTTTTTTAAGGTCATAAACTATTCCTCACCAACATCTGCGGGTGCTGAATGTATTGATCCAGGTTGCACATGGGTGGAGCAATGGTAAAGTATTATCAGATTTGCTTATATCCAATGCTTTGGTTCCATACTTTTAGCTCATACAGATTTTGGTATTTGCACTTCTTGTTCTACATGATTATGTGTTCCAAATTCAGTAAAGCGATGCTAAATGCCCCCTTTCCATGCTTCCATTATTTGCATTTCCCATTCTAAATGATTTCAGTTTTTTTAGTCGTAACTGGCTTTTATACTCCAAATTTAGGGAAACTAAGTAGCTATTTTTTTTTTATATCTGACACTACCTATGTCTGTAGGGTTCATCGTGCTGGACCACGAGAAAACATATACTTTAGACCAGAAGAAGTAAATGCAGCTATTGTTACATGTGGAGGGCTCTGCCCTGGTCTTAACGATGTCATCAGACAGGTGACTACGGGAATCTTTCTCTCTCTCTCTCTCTCTCTCTCTCTCTCTCTCTCTCTCTCTCTCTCTCCTGTCTGTAGATTGATCACTTATTGAAAAATTATGTTTCTAGCATACATGTAAAAATTTTCTCATCATTTGATAAGATGTACCATGTGAAGTCCCTTGTAAATATGTTGTGCGATGAACTAAGACCTCCTTGTAACTGCCTTTTCCCGACTCCCTCACCAGCTCTAATATTTGTTGAGACAAGTAAAATTTGAGTTGGGAAGTAATCATTAAAATTAGATTCTTTTTCCTTTTCTTTCAACTGTTTCTTGAAACTTCCAGCTAATACAAAGAGTATTGTCTATGTCTGCATAGACCCGACCTGACACTAATAATATGTGTCAAACATCTTTGCTGTCCATGTTAATATACTTCCTTTATTGAGGAGTTGTATATCGATGTTTGAAAATTTTCTTCACTTGTACAGATAGAGAATAGTCAAAAATATATAAAAAATAAATTAAGATTATGTATTACAGAGGTATGGACTTTAAAATTTTAGTCACTGAAAGTGAGGCAATTATCTGAGAAAAAGGAGCAAAGGGATCTTGAAGAAAACAAAGTTTTGTTTTTTAAAAAAAAAGGCAAAAAAGATCCCAGAATCTGGGAAATGACTGTGTTTCCACTGGATGTTTCGAACTTCAACAAAATTTCTGCTCATTGAAGTAAAATTAGGATTCCGAAGCACTTTATTGAGTTATGCTTTTGTTTCTTGGGAAAAGCAAATGAATAGATTGTTAAGCAGTTGAGCTTGTGATTATGTGAACTGTTTTTCAGATTTCCATATGTTCATGTATCCTCCTTTTCTTGCATTGCAGATTGTCATCACACTTGAAATATATGGTGTAAAAAACATTCTAGGCATTCCTTTTGGTTACCGTGGATTCACTGACAAGGGTATAAAAGAGATGCCAGTAAGCTCTTCTATCTTGGACAGACTTATTTAACTTTATACTCAATCTTCCTGTGTGCTGTTGAATCTTCTGAATTACAACACCGTGCTTGTCTCTGTCCCTTGACATTCTGATTCTTCTCTGCGATATTCAGCTTACAAGGAAAGTGGTCCAAAACATTCACCTCTCAGGGGGCAGTTTATTAGGAGTTTCGCGTGGCGGACCGACTGTTAGAGAAATTGTGGATAGTATGGAGGTGCTTAAGCTCTCTTGTGTTGGACTCATATCCTTAAATAGTATGCCATTTCGAAGCTATGATTGACATGAATGCCTGTGATTTTTTCTCTTTTTGATTTCAGGAAAGAGGAACCAACATGCTTTTTGTTCTGGGTGGAAACGGAACACATGCTGGTGCAGTTGCAATACATGATGAGGTTTAAACTGCCCTTCAGTTGGATAATTGAATGTGATATGTTCATGAAATATTGTCAAAGTGGAGTTATTATTCTCAAGCTTTATTGAATAATAGTGTAAAATTCTAATGAGCTCATTGATAGATATCCATATAATGACTTCTAAAGCATGATAATTCATAGCCAATACAATGAACGTTATTTTGATTGCAGTGCCGCAAGAGACGGATGAAGGTGGCTGTAGTTGGTGTACCAAAAACTATCGATAATGATATTTTGCTCATGGATAAGACCTTTGGTTTTGATACTGCCGTGGAGGAAGCACAAAGAGCCATAAATTCTGCCTACATAGAGGTCAGATTCAATTTATTTCTGATCACATTCAGGCCGTCTTACCTTGTTTTAAGTTGGTCGCAACTCTACATGTATGGGTTGCTTTTGAAACTTGTTTGTCATTTGATACCTTGTATTATTGCTGACAGGCACATAGTGCCTATCGTGGCGTTGGCGTCGTAAAATTGATGGGTCGAAGCAGTGGATTTATAGCAATGCATGCATCCCTTGCCAGTGGCCAAGTTGATATATGCTTGATACCTGAGGTAATATTTTGGCAAACTGCAAATGAAGCAGTATACACTGAGATATTAATTGTGTTGCTGAACAATATTATCTGTTTCTTCATTATTAGGTACCATTTCATATTCACGGTCCTCATGGGGTTCTGAGACATCTTGAGTACCTACTTGAAACAAAGGGATCAGCTGTTGTCTGTGTAGCTGAGGGAGCTGCTCAGGTGAGTTTTTGTGTAGCTTCTTGTTACTTGGAAGGCTTGAGTATGTGTTTTATATGGATTGATACTAAGCCATATCTGTGAGCCTCTGTGAGAGTTAAATACAGCAACACCCAATGACCCAATGTGGACCCAGCGACCCACCATTTGAATGGTTAAGATGTAAACACACTTACCACTGACAAGCACCGTCAGAGCGGCTATATCCAAAAGAACTGTAGAAAAGCCATATTGATAACAGCTGCATATGGCAAGTATACTCTGAGTCCTATGTATAGGCTCATGTCCCAAGTTACCATGCTGTCCTATCTGCAAATATGGTGCTCAAGTATTTATGATTATAATAAAGTATGACCCAATTTGTAGTCAAAAACCCTAAGAAATATGATCCTTAACTCTATACTTGGAGGAACTAATCAAAGCTTCAAGCACATTGGTTGGCAAATATGACTATTCCACATAGGTTGATCTCATTTTTTGACTTTGTGATTAGTGTTAAAATAAAATCAAACTCATTTATTATATATTATTGTCCAAGTTGAACGCATGACGAACTCTGAAAACATTCTGTTGAATATCTGAAATAAAAAATGATGTGTATTACATTGTCAAGTAATTAATGGAAGAAAAATAGATAAAATACGCTGTACTTAAATTGCTGAGTGTGGCTGATTTATCCTGCATATCTTGAACGTATGCGTTTGAATGTACTGGGACATTAAATTGACAAACAAATGATTTTGTACTTGCTATTCTGTACTGCATGTCACGTAAGGTGTTAAATCACTAACCTGCCTGCCTGAAACTATAATCAGATACGTATCAGTCATATTTCTTTCTTGTGACTTGCAGAATATACTGGAGAAAACTAATGCCACTGATGCATCTGGTAACATTGTGCTGAAAGATATTGGGGTGTATATCCAACAAGAGGTTAGTGTTGGTACTTATTCATCTTTTGTGATGGTGTTGTTCGGGGATGATAAATAAATCTGTTCTAACTTCTATGGGGTTCTTCAATCATCTTTGAAAGTATTATGTATGAAGATATAACCTGAAGGGTTTATGGATTATTTATAAAGAAGCTTAACCACAGCAATATATAATCTACTATATTACTTTTTCCGTTACAAACTTTGTCGTGCTGCAAAGAATTTTGTCAAAATCGAAACAAAAGAAAGAAAAAAGGGCCACGAGTGCAAGCCGGAGTGGGAAGAAAGAAAAGAAACATGAGAGCAGGTCGATAGTAAAGACGTGGAGATAGCCAAAGCTAAACATATATGTCCAAAATTTCCTTGATGGTTTTGGGTGCAAATAAGATGATTGAACACTTTGTGGTTTTCATATCTCTTGATGCAATTTGCATTTTACCCTGATTCCCTCCAGGTTAAGAAACACTTTAAGGAGCTTGGAAATCCGGCAGATGTCAAATATATTGACCCTACGTACATGCTTCGTGCAATCCGTGCAAATGCCTCAGATGGAATTTTGTGCACCGTCTTAGGCCAAAATGCTGTAAGTATCCATTTTCATCTTAGAACTTTTTTTCTTCTTTTTCTTTTCCTGGGGAGGATGTATGTGGTTGGTGTCCCTGCAATGAACCTTATAAGTGGAACCCTTGCTCCTTTTGAGTAGAACAAATGAAATGATTTAACTCCACCATTTACATAATAACGTTTGATAGATGATACAGAAGTTACATACCGTCCTTTCTACTCTCCAACATAGACCGAAAGAAATGAAGCATGATATTGGCTTCTCATCTCATTTGCGAGGGGGGAAAAAGAAAAGATTGTATCATCAGTGATGAGACGTAGAGAAAATAAGATAAAAATCGACATAGAAGGTTCAGGGTAGGTTTGTACGCTATGATTATTGGTCAGATCTATGTGAATACACGAAAATGGCAGCTTAGCATCTGTGAATCTTGGGCTCAAAAAGGAGAATTCACTGATACATAATATGGCCTGAAAGGTTGCCGTCTTGCCGATGGACAATGTTGTCCGAAGTAGACTAGCTGATAAGCTTGGCATAATGTTTCATTCATATACGTGACATCTTTGTCATGTTACAAATAGAGCTGGTTGTTAAATACTCTTGACCTAGAAATTGCTCTTCTGCACTTCAACATTGCTTCTCCATTCCTTATCATTAGGTATATCCGTCTACATTAGGTACTGTATCATCCTTTATTTGATTGTTGTCTAGGAAGGACCCGCTAACCTTGAGTAGTGATGGGGATGCCACTACCAAATACCAACTAAGGCTCCCTTAACCATGAGTTAGAACTTAAAAATTTGAACCTCTCTGCCGACTCTGCTTGAAACCTCCCCACTGTTCAAATTTTAAGTTGGGATATTCGTCACATTAACAAAACTTTTAAGGCCTTGATCATGTATAAAAGCTAGAGAATTACTCCATTCGTTCATGTTGTTGCCAATTGGTTTTGGGATGAAATATTTCTAAGGCATATTTGCTCTTTTTATCATAGGCCATTTTATTTAGAACTTCACTGCATTGCTCGGATGTTTATTAGTCTATTTTAGAATCAAATGGAAATATTAGCTGTTATGGAGCTTCCTACTCTTCAGCACTTGTTAATAGTAAGAGCAATATGATCGTAAGTTTGCTTAGTCCTTTTAATTTTTTAGGCTCTAGTTGGTAATAGGTGTGACGAGGGAGCCAAATAGGTTACCTCAGCACGTAGCTGCCTTACTCGTATTATTCCGATCATATGTCATCTTTCCATTCTCCTTCTAACTGTGAAAATACTGACACATGGGAGATTTAAGGGCATGGCACAAGAAAAACTTGTCTTAAACTTGGGGTTTGGACTTTGGTGATAGAATTATTATAGTTGGGTAACGACTAGGGAAGGGAATTCGGATTTGAACATATGTAAGCACTTTGCGTTTTGCGATCAAGTGAAAGTCCTTGGCCTTCATATCTCTTTGCATTGTCAAGACTTAAAGAGTGTGTGGCTTTGGCAGGTGCATGGAGCATTTGCTGGTTTCAGTGGAATCACAGTGGGCACCTGTAACACTCATTATGCCTACTTTCCCATTCCTGAAGTCATAAAGTACCCACGGGCTGTGGATCCTAACAGTCGCATGTGGCATCGTTGCTTGACCTCAACTGGCCAACCAGATTTCGTATGATCAGCTGATTTTAAGTGTACATTTACAGGGACTTGAGTCCCGGGACAAATTAACTTATTGAAGACCAAGCTAAAATTACAGCACAGTCCATTGTGGATTAGGAGGAATAAGATCAACTCCAACAAACACTCACTCTAATACTTGCAAGTATATAGAATTCAGGCCAATTTTCAGGCGGGGCGATTGAATAAATTTCGAGAGCGCCATATTGTTTGATCAATCTGGGATTAGTTCCAAACTTCCAATTTTTTCTGCACAGTCCATTTAAGCACACCCTGAAGATGTATTTATGCAATCAAAACCGATTGGAATATGTATTCGGTTTTGACAGTTGTAATATCTAATTCATTCATTTCCTTGAAACTCACCATGTGTGTGATCTTAACATTTGAAACATTCAAGGTTGCAGATTACTCTTAAATTTGTAAAGAACCAAAAAGCGTTATGTACTACTTTGTAGCAAATGCCTAGATGATAGAGGAAGCTTTTGCAAAGAAAAGAAACTACACTAAACATTGATGTGTCAATAATTTGCAAATGCATTTGAGCTTATATATTAGAGTGTACTAGTGATTATGAACAAATTCTATTGGTTAATGGTTAGTTTGGTTTTCTCTTCCTCATTTGGTGGTGTTATTATGCTGAGAAAATGATTTGAAGGATGGGACTAGGTAAATGTCTGCCAGCAGCCATTTTTTACCCAATACTGCCATTACCATGCCCACTAACCAATGTTTATGTTTTCAACATATTTACTGTATGAATTACTACTACAAAGTTGAGTTCCTGACCAAATCAACTTTTACCCATTTTCATTTCCCACTTAGCTTTGTCACAGTCACAATTCCCCCATTCCTATAAAATAAGTACTACTGTAACTCTGTTTTTATCCCTGGTTAATGTTTTAAGTACTTTCTTCCCAGTTTTGCACTGTCACAGCAACTTCTTTACCTCGGGTCTCGTGATATTCAACTTCATCTCTTAATTAAAGAAATTACTTACTACTAGTAGTTAATTTGTACTCCTAGTTTTACCTTATTGTTTTAGCTCACATCACATGAGGTCTAAGTTATTTTAATTACCAGTGTTAATGGAGTAAGTTGATTATATTATCACTGTGAATGTACCGTAATTAAATGCCTTGGCATGTGTACTGAGTACTATATGTGTACGTAATACGAGTACTACTTACTATACTATAGTAGTAAGTACGTGCCTTATTAACTATGGGCCTCGTGATGGTGGGTGTGGGTAGACAAATTCTCTCATACTTGGTGATTATAGATCCGAGATAATAAAAGCATGGCCGAGTACTTAAATTTATCTCTCCTTGATTTATTGAGGTCAGTGTGTCTTTTTTTTTTTTTTTTTTTACTGTAGTTATGTAACTCACATGATGTCAAATGTCAATCTTAATTGGCACCCACCAAATGCAGATAGATTCCCATATGGCTCAAGTGTGATCCGTAATTAAATGATGAGTGATGTCCTACAAGTGCAATCTACGCTTTCATATTTTCTCTCACAAGATGAAAGAAAATAAAAACTTGAAAATTTCTACAATATTCTCATGTCGCATTCTAAAGTTGAGAACACAAAGTGAAAGTGTAATTAGTATTTCTCTAATTACACCTTCATAATTTGGTTATTTGCAGTGTTATTATTTGTATTTAAAGAGGGAAAATATGTAGATTAATTTGTTTTTGCGAATGCACAAATTTTCTTACCAAAACATAAACAAAATTTATATAGAGCAGTCTTACAGACGACTCTAGATAGGATAATAATAATTTTATATATTAAGTGATACTATTAATATAAGAGTGCGTTCATTTCAACTGAAAGTACTTGAACTGCACTAAACTGAAATGTGATAGAATAACGTAAAATTAACATACCCTTAAAAGATCTTAATTGAATTATGAGGTATATCTATAGGTGCTAGAGAGAGATGTGCATGTACAAATGTGAGACACATCCCGATCCGTCTTAGATCTTAAAGCTTGGTTGTTATAACCCGTCTTATATATGTACCTTTGCACACATTAGCAGTTGAATTACTCAATACTCCACATATGAGTATGTTCCTTATTGGGATCTCAGTAGTAGTAGTAGTAACAATTTATTACTCCTAGCTAGCTACTCCTTTAAAAAAAAAAAAAAAGACAGCTCTATCTCTATATAAAGAGTATTGTATAAGAATTGACCATGCTTAGCTGTTTCTGGTCTCGGTCAAGGAAAGAGGAGGAAATTAATTACTACTACCACTACCAGAAGAGTAATTATTCTGCTTCCTACATTACTACTGTAAGTCTGTACTTGTAACGAGCAGTATATGAGTACTAGAGTATTAAACTTTACCCTGAACTCTAGGCATTAGGATAGGATGATAGCACACTCGCTATTAAGGGCATCTTCATGTCAAGGGAGCTGCCTGCTTGGCTCCTTTCTTGTCAGAACCAAGCAATCTCCACATTTTCTCTCATTATTGTGAGCTTCTGAAATACACATTAGGGCTCGCTTACTTGGATGTAAATATAATTGCGGTGTGAAAGTGAAGGTAGAAGAGAGATAGAGGAGGAAGGGGAGTGGATAAGAATGAAGGTTGTAATCAATTACGTTAGTCAGTATATTTGTTAATCTCCTATGAGGCAGCCTCATAGTCATACACGAGGCTTGGTTCTTGGAGGAGGAAAATGTGGTACTTAGCTTGATGCCACTAAATATACCACTGTTTTCTCCTACAAGTATTATCTCTAACAATTTAGGTGCAGTATTGTAGAGACTATGTTTATTGCAGCTTCTTCAATCCCAATGTTCAGTTCAATTCCGATGATGAACTTTTTATCTACTACTACTATATATTCAGTGTCCATTTAGACCGATTCAACTATTTTAACTTGGAATGAATGCACCCAGGGTATGAATAATAGTGGCACATTTATGGAAATGCAAGTAAGCTTGGGTCAAGTTCGAAGAGGGGAAGGCAATGCAAATCACTAGTTAAATGCAGGTTAATGCGTTATAATCTTGTGACTCGTGGACCATGTTTTCATCATTGAGGCCCACCTCCATCATACCATACATTTGTCTCTCTCTCTCTCTTCTCTCTTACAGTAAGATGGAGATATCATGATATCACTCATATCAGGGGAAAAGAAAAGAAAAGAAAAGGGTAATGATGATATAAAGGTCAGCTCATTTCAACAACAAACAACAGTACCAAACTACCAGTACAGTACCCCCTAATATCATATCATATCATATCATATCATATCATATTATGCATCAAAATGAGTATATATGCCAATTTCGTATTCAGTCATATAAACCATCCCGATTGCAACACGTGGAACAATCTGCTCGCATTTTTTCGCATTCCCGCCCAGTACATGATAACTAGCAGTAGCAGTACGCTAACTGCGTCTGTTCCTGTGCCCCACCCTAACAAATCCTTTTTTTCTACTCTCTAATCTTTACTCTTTTGATACTATATGCACTCTACAATTACTCATCAGTCATCATCAATCATCTCATTAGTTTAATTAATCAATTTACAAAGGAGGAAAAACATGTGAGTTATGATAGCCTAATAGAGGAGGAAAAAAAAAAAAAAAAGTCATATTGTTCAAAAATGCCAAATACTCCATATACTTTAATAATAATATCAAGTGGATAAAAAGTTATAGCCCGTCTACTATAAAATTTGCAAAACCTTGTGCGAGGAACTTTTAATAGATTCGAGGGTGACTTTTTATAGAAATAAGAGAGAGTGACTTTTTATATATACAGGATGTGATATTTTACAAAATGTAAAATATCAGGAAGAAAACCATTAGAGTCTTTAACTATAAGATTAAGATTTTGATTGAGTAGATTCTTCACATAGTATCAGAGTAATAAGAATTAAAAGCTGAATCCTGGTAACCTCTACTTTTATAATTGAACCTTTTAAACACAAGGTATGTTGGACCTATACGACTCCGCACTTGAAGCCTAATAAGCTTTTGTGTAATGGGAGTAAACCCAATGAGCTTTTATTTGAGAGAGCGTCCAAGAAATAAAATTATTATAATTAGTTGAGCCTCCAATTGTAAGTTTAATCTTTAAAGTTGAGTTGATTCATTGAGAATAGAAAACTGGATATAGAGTTGCCTAGGTGTTGCCAACTCGTGGATTCCCAAGGGCGAAGGCTGCTGCTGCTGCTTCTAATATCACAGTAGTAAGAGTAGTATATATATTATGCTCTCTGATCTGCATAATGCATTGCTCCAGTGAAAAGCCTTTCCAGTGTAAAGCCCAGATGTTGACCAGTCTGCCCCCAGTCAAATTTGGAATACTCAGCTTTTAGTGGGCTCCAAATGCATCACCAAAGGTCCCCCCCCTTTGCCCTTTGCCCTTTGCCCTTTCTCTCACTCTCTTGTTGTCTTCAACCAAACAATTTTTTCCCCCAAGTTTGTCACATTGAGGATTTTTATTGTGGTTCAATGTCACATTGAGAAGTGTGGGATTTTGATGATCATAATAATCTATTGAGTAATACAGTTTCATGCTTTTTGACAACACTGCACTGGTGTCTCTTTGAATATTGTAGTTTCTACCTACTGAATCAGAATTTGTCCATTTCAATCTTTATTGTTTTATATATACTGTAGTTTCAATTCAGCGTCATTCTATTCAATTATATAACTTACTTTTTCTCGATTCAATCCAAGATCTTGAAATTATTTAACGTATACAGTTCACTTCAGTGTCATTCGGTTAAAATTATCAAAGTCGATCATCATATAGAAAATAATGATGACATATTTTTTCCAGTCGTAGTTATATGAAGTGAGATATAACATGAAATAAAAATTATTATTATTATTATTATTATTATTATTATTATTATTATTATTATTATTATTAGTGTCAGCGGGAGCAATGCATATATAGAAAATTATATTGTAAGCAAAACATTTTTACAAGATCTATTCAATTATAAGCTTATTGATTGATAATTTATGATCAGTTCCCTTTTATAGTAACAAAAACTTAAATAAAATTTATAACACAACATATTTTACGGAAATAAAGTTAGACACCCATAAATGATATTTACAACCGTCATTGTGTTATTAATATAAATGATATCTGGCATGATTCATATGACATATCAGTTTTACTTGACTTTAATTGTGTGGAAAATGAATATGGCGTTACATGGAAAAAACATATGTTTCAAAGTTGATCTTAGTTGAGCATGTCGATATGAGATTTATTTATTGACTTGGTTAAAATCAGCAAATTATATATATATAAGATTGTAATATATAAAAGCTGCATATAAGACTACATAACAATCATATTGTTTATTTTCTAGAAAAAAAATGAGTGTATACCCCTTGTTTTTTTTTTTTTAAATAGTAAAATCATTGTAAGATACCATGTCGAAAAATATTCGATTATTTAGATGTATATTAAAAAAAAAAAGCAATATTTGTTGTAATACTTGTCTTGAGAACTTAAGTGGACATTGCATTTTCTGCCATTAAAAATGCGAGTTGTTGACTTCGCTATCCCTTTTTTTTTCTTCTCATTTTCATCATTAATTTACGCTCAAAATGGAAAAATAATTCAATTGCATAAATAATCGTCATTCTAATAAACTTGTTATTGTTTTTTACTCTATCTGGTGTTCAAGTAGACAACAATTGACTAAAGAATAGAGTTCAATATTTGATACAAATACATTCATATAAATAAAATACTAACACATAAATTTATATGAAACCGTCTCAGATGAGATAACTGGTAAAATAATTTCCAAGAGCTTTAAATTTTCAACTATCTAACATGTTGACAAGAGTAATTGTCAATATACCAGTAAAAAGTGGAATAATGTTGTCAAACAAGATGCTAGGCAAGAGTACACCAACAATGATTAAATGGTAAACTAAAAGAAATATAAAGAAGTTGTAGCTAGTATATGTATTTCATAAAATGTGACTACAATAGCTCCAATAAACAAGAATTATGGACTACAATGACTATATACCTACCAATCAAGGACCATTTCACTAATTGCTCTTCTTTTTTTTTTTTTTTTTCTTGGGTCTTGTTTCTAGTTTTTTTTTCCAAAATAGATAAATTTGACATCTACTAATACTATGCTTTTTTGTTTTTGTTTTTCATTAAATAAGCAGACCCAGATATTTCAGAAAGAAAAAAAGAATTTCTCTCACTCACTTTTCTTCCATCTCTCTCTATTTATCTCCCTCTTCTGTTGAAGAGGACTTTACAGCAAAATAAGAATAAGAATTACTACTACACTAAATTTTCTCCAAACACACAACTAAAAATGTTTGGACATGAACATGATTACCACCCTTCCCGATAACAGCTGGCTGTGATGCATTTGGTAGTTGTTGTTGTTGTAGTAGTAGTAATTATTAAACAGCCATATCCACCCATCATACCTCTTGCATGATTCTTCTTCATTTCTCTGTTTCAACCTCAACTCATTCATTGAAATCTCACACTCACTCTTTCTCTCTTTCTCTCTCTGTCTCACTTTCTGTGTGTATTGAGGGGGGTCTTGTTGTCTGTAGTTCTTTTAGAGGGGGCCACCCTTAAGAGGACCACACCAAAGCTCTCATTCAACCAGAAATGAACCTGATTTTGCTCAAAAATTGAAAAAAAAAATGAAAAAAACAAAAATGGTCATAGATGCAAATTCTCTCAACCCCATGATGAGATTTTCAAGTGTCCAACCCAGAAGATGTTGATGGGGTGATGGTGCTGTCTAATTTCTTCCTTTTAGTTTCTGGGCTACAACTTGTAGAAGTATTAGTATTATGTGCACTTGGCCCAACTGTTGTTGTTGTGGTTGTGGTTGTTGTTGTTAATTCATCACTTTTATAGCTAAAGCCTGCTGAATCCAACACCCCAATTGGGCTTTGTGGCACTCCTTGATGAAGCCCATTTGAGCTGCTGCTGCTGCTACTCCCCACATTGCCACTTCTACTACTCACTGTCTTGTCCTTCTTCATCATCTCTACACACTTCAAAACCCTAGCCTGCAACAACCCAAATCCAAAAAAAAAAAAAAAAAAAAAAAAAAAAGTAAATTAAAAAGATTCAATCTTGGGTAATTACAGAGTGGTCAAATGATCCCAGTTTGATATTGGAAGTATATTTGCACTTTGGGGTTTGTTTGTTAATGCAATGGGGTGGTGGAGTTACCTTCTCCAAATGAATGAAACAAGAAATGGCCTTGTCAATATCCACAGCTTGAAATTCAGCAGAAACAGAGATGGCTACTGCTGCTGCAATTTCAGAAGGCTTGAATTCCAAGAAGTCAATTCCTGCATTTATTCCCCACAACCATCAAACACCCCTTTTGGGGGGGTCATTTATTGAATGGGTTACAACAGTACAAACTTTTGGAACAGAACCACAAAATGCTATGCTTCCCAAATAAAGAAATTAAACATTTAGTACCATACATTTATGATTTATCAAACAATTACAGTATATTAGTGTACCTCTCATTGTGCAGAAGATGAGCTGCATTGATCTGTTCACAACTTTGGTTGAGGAGGCAAGAGAATTGTTGTTGTTGTTGTTGTTGTTGTTGTTGTTGTTATTGAAATCATGAGCTGTTGCATTACTTAATTTCTTAAGGTAGTAATCCAGGAAAGAACTGGGTGTTAGAGCATTCATTTTCCAGTTCAAGGTATCTAAAACCAAAAGCTCCATTCTTTGTATGGTTTTGGCTTCAAACACAAATTGGGGATCTCCTACCTGCCCTCAAACAACATTTAACCAAAATTTAAATAAAGAAATAAATTAAACCCAATCACAGATTTTTTACCCTTAAACTGTGGAAATGATTATAACACTGTATGAAAAAGCAATGTAGCATTTCTGAAACTGACCTGTAATTCTATTGACTGTGGCACACTTGTCTCTTCCATTTTGGCTGCAATTGATAAACAGGCCACAGCTAGTAATTGCACAGCCCAAGCTTTATCTCTCTAATTTTTTTTTTATTTTTTATTTTTTTTGCAGAGAGAGAAAAAGGAGAGAAAAATCAATAGAAATTCAGCAAACAAACAAGGCAAAATGGGTAATCATTTCTTTTCTGATCAGTGAACTCACGGGCAGTTCGCGGATTGATAGAAATCGATCCAAGTAGTTTACAGTTAGGCATAAACTCAATGGTCCAAAGCTATAATGTGAATGAGCCTGCACAAAATTAAAATAAAGAAAAGATTGCAATTTTAGTCAATTTTTGCACTGATTGGTCCACGAAAAATAGAAACCCACCATTGAAATCAAAACAAATAATCAAACATTTCAACAATTATGTAAAAGAAAAAAAAAACAAAGCTACTTAGTTGATCATCAGTTAAAAGAGAAAAATAACAAAAACCCAGAAAAACCATTTAGGAGAAAACTATAAAAGGAATGAAAGATCAATGAAAGAAAATCCCACCTTCCAAATCCAATCAAAGGCCTGTTTGCGACCACCCAAATCCAACTGCCCACATCGCAATCTGCTGAGATAATCAATTTTAGGCAAGTACTCTTTCTCTCTCTTTACCATTGAAGCAAAATCCTCATCACTCTGTGCTGGGAAATCAATCAACGGCTCTGATCCAAGGGCATTAGCAAATGGACGGCTCTGATCATTACCTTTCTGGGTGATTTGATCATCATCTTCATCATCGATGGACCCACCATTAACATCAAGATCATCAAAGCACAAATCGTTGCTCTCATCGCAGAGAAGAAGTGTAGAGGATTCTGGGTCAAAAATGTCGGCCATTGATATACCTCCTCAAAACACTTTCTTAAATACCCAGATTGAAATTTTTATTGGGATTGTATTTCATCAAACAACAACATCATCATCAACAACAATGGCGGGGCTTGATTTTTTCTGTTTCTTACAAAATCAAAAGTTATTATTAGTTGAGCAGAGCATTTTCAAGAGAGGAAGAGAGAGAAAGAGGGTTTAAGATGAAGGAGCGAGAGAGTGTGTGTGTGTGAGAGAGAGATAAGAGGAGAGAGAGAGAGAGAGAGAAAGAGAGAAGCTTTATGTAGGAAATGAACATTTGAGGGGTTTATTAGGGTAAACGAGAGATTGGAGGAGAGAAAGCTGTGGATTCTTCGGATACAGCAAGAAAAGGGGGAGAAAAAAAGAAGAAGAAAAAAAAAGAAAAGAAAATGAAAGAGAAAGAGAAAAGAGAGAGAGAAAGAGAAAAGAGATGAACATAATATAACCAGAAATAATATTGGCTACAACAAACAACTAAAACGTTTTATTGGGAAAAAGACCCAAAAATGTAAAGTTTCAATTGTGTGCAACAAAAACGGCAATTTTGGAGTGAATTTGGCACCCGATTTGTTGGGATTATACTATACTATTCTACAATTGTACAATGAACTTTTCTTTCTTTCAATTACCAATTAGTATTTGCACATAAAAATTAAAATATTTTGGTATTAGTACTATGATTTGATGTTAGTGCAAAGTGCAAAACAATTGAGTTGGTATTCGAAAATTTGATGGATTTTTTTCCTTATTTTATAGGGAAGTTTTGATTTGGAAGAGCGTAGTACTTTTAATCTCTAACACGGCATGACAATATTATATGAATATGACAAGACGCTATTTAAATGAAATACAAACATTAATAAAAACTCAGACGAATATGATCCAAATCTAACACAAGTGAACGATCTATCGTATATTGTACATATCTTACAAGTTTCATATAAATTTATGTACTTAAACATCGATACGGAATTAAACACAACCATTATAAGCCATTACTTATTTGGCAATTCTCGTTTAAACAATTTCAATTTGACAAAATTAAATGACGATCCAACATGAATTTGTGCAATTAATTTAACAAAGGAATTCCTATAACTACTAACCTTAATCCTAATATACCCAAGAAATTTTTGGTCCTTTGGTAAACAGGTCATAATTTGTGCACCAAGTTCAGGGTTCAAACCTTTTGAAAAACACTTACACAAATTTATTTCTGAAATGTTTGAAGCCGTGTGTTAGATAGTGCAAACCGTAATCCTAATATGATAGCTTGGCGCAAATTCCTACCCAAATTTGAAAGGGCAACCTAGCAAATCTCTCGAAGATTTCGAATTGTGACAAAATCTCACAATCATAGTAACTATGATGTTAAGTACTAAGTAATAAGCCTTTAATTTTTTTTGGTGCATTAAGCCTTTAATTTAAACAATGAGACTATACATATATAACAGTGTAAGGAATTGCAATGTTTTAGATTTAAACCCCTTAGCTTGATTAAAGAACATGATCCTAAAATCCTATAATCCCCAATATACCCTCAAAAAATCAACAACTGAATTAATAATTGGGTGGTGTCAAAAATCCATGTTCCAATGAGCCGTTGGAAAAAAAAATTTAGTTATAATAAGAATAATTAAGGTCCAAACATGTCATTTTCAAAATACTCTTATATAGTAGTACAACTACACAACTAGCTAAATTGTTGCCAAGTTTAACCTTGCATTTACATCTCAAATCTAATGCCCAGTTTGAGAAGAAAGTCCCCTAATCTTATGAAATGGTTGGTGCACATCCCTGCCAGATTCCCCAACCCTTTATATACTGGTAACATGGGATTGTTCATTATCACTAATAAGAGCAAACCCAATTGATCCAAGCCTGATATTCATACACAAAATGTATGAGTACATAACTTTTTTCTAAGAGGATAAAAAGTGAGTAGGATGAAAGCTAGGCGTGGCAATGTCTGGCCCGACTCAACAATCCGATTTGAATCCGACCTGAAGTTATTGAGAGAAAACCAAATCCAACCCGACTTGAAGTTCACCAGAACTCAGCCTATTTTTCAAAGTTTGGTATAAAAAATGATTTTCTATCATTTTACATCATTTTTGACGTGTTTAACTACTAACTCGAAATTGACCTGAAATTCAACCCGAATCTAACCTATTGATCCGAATTAACAGGCGTAGATGAAACAACATTAAATAAGCGGTGATTTTATTACTTATTGTTTTTAGAGAAGAAAAAGAAAGATACAGAGTTGTGTACCCATATATAAAGTGCAACAATACCATTATCTAGCTGATGTAAGCACAAGGCCACTGATGATGTAATTATTATCATCTTGTGTCGATGAAGAGAGTACACATTTTGATGGGGTATTTTGTAATTTGCCACAATTGTGAAGATTTTTGATTTCGTGGGACCTCCTTATTATACTGATTTTTCATTGGGTATCCCCTCTTTTTTTCTCATATTTTCAATATGACCATAACTTTAGCTTATTTTCTTCTCCATGCCCACTTCATCCTTTTTTTTTTTTTTTTTTTTTTGCACTTGTTTTTTGATATCCGTCATGGGCCATCGTCCACTTTAGATTGCATTGAGAGACATTGCAGATCCCTTTCAATTAGGATATGTTTAGCTCATGTTAATTATTTGTATTGATTTTTGCTGATTGTTGTCAATTTTTTTTTGTTGTTTTTTTTTTTTCCAAACTTTGTTGATTTGTTGTCACTTTTTGCTAATTTTTTTCATTGATTTTCACTAATATTGTTGATTTTTATTGAACTCTTATGGGTTTTTATTTATTTTGCCGAATAATTTTGAACATTGTTGGGTTTTGAATGAAGTCATCAAAAATTGAACAAGAATTATACAGTTAGTCCCCCTCGAAAAAAAACTAAATATTGGTAAAAGGTAATTATTATTGAAATACCAAAAAATATTATAGTATTGTCTATCTTTTATTTATGCAAATTGTACTAATTCATTAAACCACATACGATGGTTACAATGGAAACCGCATATAACTGGGGAGTACAATAAAGGTCCATCATAGTAATAGCAAATTAAAAGTGAGCAACTACGTTACATGTTCTAGACTTCTAATTGTGGAAAGATTGATTGGGTGACTCTATAGTGTGGAATTATATAATAGAAATAAATTTTCATTTCTTTGTTCCAAAAAACTAAAATTTGTAATTGATTTTACATTACAAAACTTAGTATTAGTCAAAAAATAATTGAATAATGATTACTCAGTGACAAATTAGCAATTATGTTGTTGAGCATTATTTTTGAATTTCGATGAAATAATCAACAAAACATAAACAACAATTCAACCATTGGTCCCCTAAAAAACCCCTAACGTTAAATTATAGTATTATTATATATCACTCTTTTTTCTAAACTATGGTCATATGATGAATTCATTAATCAACATATGATAACTACAATAGAGTGCGCATATAACTAGTAAAAATACGAGCTCATAATAGCAAGAGTGAGCAACTACTTGCATGTTCTAATGATATTGAGGGAGAATAGATGTTTTATGGTAACAAAACATTACATGAATGCTTAATAATTAGTTACCTATCTTATCAGTAGAACATTAACGTATGTATAATATAATTGGTTGAATATGACATGGATTTATATAATTGAAACCAATGTTGTTGATTTTATTTCATCTCTAACAAAATAAAAAAGGAAATGATTGTGCATTAGAAAATTTGTAATTAATCAATAGTAACTAAATAATACTCTAATTATTTCATGTGTATCATGACAAAAGTAAAAAATGAAACAATAATGTACATCTAATATTATTGGAAAAATGACCATAAAAATAATGGTAATATCATATCGTATGAACATACTGAAGTTTGTTATAATTAATACGACACTTGTTATCAACGTGTTCGTAATTATTCTAGAGGTCAATGAGCTATCCTCTACTCATGCATATAGTCATTACTAACGTTTTTTAATGTCAAACTTTGACCATTGTTTTTCTAAATTATAAGTAATAGTATGTATAATTTTTTTATCTTTAGAATGACAATTTTATGAATGTATTTCTCATAGCAAATGTAATAATCATCTTTAGTTTACATAATCCATTTATGTATTGTTTTCAAAATTATATGGTCAATTAGTGGCACGAAAATTAGGTATTTGTAGATGTAAGAAGTATAATCAACTTATGGTATTTCAAGGAGTCATTAGAATTTGTAGTATGCACATAGTAGACACATTTTAACTCCACCCGTGGATGTATTAATTCAAAATCAATAGCTATTTTGACATGGAATTAGTTATTGGCAGCGCTAAAGTCTTGTAAAGTCCTGCCTGAAGAAAGTTGGAAGATTTGGAAAACTAGTTTTTTTTTTTCACCTTATTTTTCCTTAAATTCAATTTAGTTCAGTACAATACAGTTCAGTTTAGTTCAGTTCAATTTATGTAGGAACTTATCACTTAAACGAAGTTTTTATTCAAAGACAATTTCACATTGATACATGTATCATATATTGGAAATATTTTGAGAATACTTTCAAACGAGTGTATTATTGGATATAATATAGGTTTTGATGAGTTATAAAGAACTAACGATCAAATAGAAAAAGATCAATTCAATTTAATTCAGGTCAAATCAGTTCACTTCAATTCAAACTAGCTAGTTTAATTCATATATTATATTTTATATTTTTTATATTTTCTTTTTCAGGTAAAGACAACGAACTCTTAGCAATGTTTACTTCCACTACCTTGTATTAATAGCTCATACAGTCTATCATACATAAATTTGACGTTAGTCATTTCGTTGTTATAATATGCGCAATTTAACAAATTCAATTTAGTAGGTTTGATCAGCTAAAAGAAATAGGCTCTACAGTACAAACCATGTTATGGAGCTCATCCTAAGCAATGTAATGGACAATTAGAGGAAATATATTTTGCATGATGACAAAAAAAACCCGTTATTTCTTAATGGCAAAATACCCATATTCTAAAGTGTGCATATACATAAGGCCCGTCACTATAAATATACGGAAGTACTGCCAAAGACAAGGTTTATATATTACTAATATCCATAAAAGTCAGATTGCAGGTATATATTTTAGTGAATGAAACAGGTTTATGTGTCATAACAAGAACAAATCCTATAATAAAACATGCTGGATCACTTGAAAAAGATAAATAAAAACAGAGCAGATGCTCACATCACATTATAATAAGTGCTAATTTCCAAGTTACTGCCAAAGAATATTTTGTATGAGATGTTAAACTGTGAAGTTAGTTATAGAGGAGTTGTATTCTTCATTGGCATTTTGCAGAGAGATTAGGTTCCAAATGCAAATGACAAATGACAAATACACGCGTGAAATGGTTTCTTTCTGCTAATCCTAATCAATGTTATCATATGTATCACAGCCATGTCCGTGGCTTTTATTTTAATTGTGATTTTTTATTTGAGAAATTTATTCAAACAATTGATGATCCAAGGAATTGAATTGAATTTTAATCACCATAGATTCATATAAAAGATGCTGCACTAGATTCAGCAGTTAGCAAGTACAGCAAGATATCCACTTTACAAAAAGATTAGGTAGCTAAAGAGCTCAATATTACCATCAATTAATGCTGTTAGCAACAAGCTTTAAGTTTCAATACCAATGTGTGTCCATTTGATCGTTTCAATTCAATATTCGTATTTTTTTAATGTTCAGATCAGTTTAATTAGTCCAAATCAGTTTTACAACTTACTTTTTCTCTCACAGCATATATAACTGTTCATTCAGTTGATTATACATATTATTGACAAATTTACTCTCTTTCATATAAAAAAGATAAAACATATACCTTTACGATTATTATTTATTACCTACTTGCACCAAGTCTAGGACTATTGATAAGCAAGAAGATCATCACTCCCGATATCTAAGTAGGACTGCTGTAGGAGTAAGTTCTTTTGCTCAAACACAAACTATTAATGAAATACTTCTCCAATAGTACTGTTTTTCATGTTAATCAAGATATTTACACTTCTAATCTAGTTATTTGCAACCAAATGATATATGAAATTTGTGGGGAAAAATCAAAGTGAAACATGTATTTGAACTTAGGATACTATGTTTGCTTTGGTGAAAGGTGATTTGAATTGAATATACTTGTATAGTTTTGATAGAAGAAGCAAAGACGACTCAAGCCATGCATTGCCATCCTTTTAAAAGACTTTAGGCAACACAAACTCCAATCCCTTCTTTTCCTTTTATGCTTCCCCCCTCTTCTCTTTATTAGAGATGCTCTCTGTACCATTTTGACTGTGTGAAATTATTCACCTTTCTACCACGCCAGCTTTTTTCTGATCTTACTAGTAGTACTATACTAACAAATTGTTAACTTATTAGTATTAGTAGTATCTTTGCGACATATACTCATATTCGTATCCGTTTTATAGTCTATAATCAAATCCTTGATCGAGTCAATTCAGGCTCTTCCTACAAATTAAAAGAAGATTTTCCTAATGCATATATATTTTTTTTTTTACCTAAAAGACTTAAACTTGAGATTTCACTTATAAACTGCAAACTCTTTACCAATTGAGCCACATGCTATTATGGCGCAGTAGTATAGGATAAACTTTATAGTCCCTCCACTAGTGGCACGTGTACTTGGGGGGTGTTCTCAAAATTCAATTAACAGGCTTTTAATGGCTTGGTGGCCAATATTTAGCAAAAAGATTAAAGACACAAATATCCCTTATTCTTTAGGACCCAATGCAAGTTGAGGGTGGGTGGTCCTAAATTTGAAGGACTTTTTAGTAGACTATACTGCTTAATTGAGATTCGAGCTCTCGAGAGTGCCCCTCCACCACCACCACCACCCACCACCCCTTTCAATTTCTCTCTCCACCAAAAGGCGACAGAAGATTATATACCATATTAAGCGCTGAAAAAACTGATAATATAAACAACTGATCTTTGCCTAACACTTTGTTAATAATGGTCATAAATCCCGAAGCTACACTTATTATTAGTAGTAGTGTAAGGTTTAAAGGAATTGCATTAATTAAGTGTTAGGGGATGTAGATCTCTATTCTCTAGCTAAGCACTATAATTAGTACGTATATGATGAAGAAGTACGTACCAGTACTACTATAATATAATGATCCATCTACATTAATTCAAAGATGACTGACCATAAAGTTGAGCTAATATGGAGTTTCAATTGACCAGTATTAATGCTACTTGCTAAAGTACTATACTAAGAAACTAGGAAGAGACTAAGAAGGAAACTCTTGTTGTGCAAGAAAATGATCCGAAGGGAGGATTTTCCTCCTCAACAGCATTGTAATTAAACTTGTAGATCATCGATCAAAGGAATTCAAAAATTTATTGAAATTACATATCTCATTTTTTTTAGTTTATAGGAGAATATTATTCATGTTAACATCGTTAAGGGACCGAGTAACTGAACTAGGAAGCTGAATTAAGTTTACGTTGGACGGTTTAAGAGTTATACTCGGTTTCTATAAGGTAGTCTATGTTTCGCTTTCAAAACAAATTTTGATTATCGTTATAAAATTAGGTTGAGTTTGTGATTTTAAATGTGGAATAATATTTTTAAATGTCCTACTGTTGTCAATTTAAAATTGCATTTAACTTTGTCTAGATTAGTAGATTGATTGAAATTTATGCATTTCAATAAAGAGATTAGTAGATCACTCTATCAAAATTTTTCCTATTAAAAAAAATGACAGCTAACAATTCCTTTTTTGGGGATCAATTTAAAGCAAATGATATGATTTCTTTTTTTTTTTTTTTTGTTAATTCTGATTAAATGATATTTGAAATTGACTCGGATCTATATTTGAATATTTGAACGTTGGACTACTTTTCTCCAAGAACAAATTTGAAATTTATCTAGCTTCAATCCCTGAGAATACAACTATTTTGGGCAGACCAGAAACTTAAGTAATGGGCTGAATTGATTAATTGCTAAGAGTACTACTCTTTTCTTCCGACAAGATAGCTAGAGAAGCCGTTGCCATAGAATATTGTGAGATCATCTTCACATGGTTATTCAAATGGTAAGTATTAGTATTATCTCTGAGAGGACACAACATAAGAATAATAATAAAACTGAAATAAATAAAAATAATAGTATTAATGATAATAATGTTAATGATCTTTATGTTGATGATGACATTCAGAAAAAAGAAAAAAAAAATAATAGTATGAGAAGGATATGTATGTTTAGCAGGTACACAAAATAAGTCTAACAGTATTGTCAACGAGTCATGGAGTATGGACCATAAACAACAATGTGAGTACCTATTTTGTTTAGCAGGTACACAAAAATAGGTACTCACATTGTTGTTGAGCTAAACTCTTATTGGCACGTCATATGTGGACTTGCTTTAGTATGTATAGAGCGCTACACACAGATAATAGCTTTATAAATTGTTTGCATTTAAAAAGTAAGACGTTAGTTCAATTCAATTGCATGATAGAGTATTAAATTCAACTAAATCAAAATTAAATGATAAATATATATATATAAGTGAACTTAACTGAATGCAAATACGCAAATCTAAGTTGATCTTTTGCGGTAAGTTTTGAATCTCAGACTTTTCGTCCCCATCTCCCTCTTTGGACTTCCCTTCCCATTTCCTTTTATGATCAATCACTCTCCAAGTGAGTGGGCTTTGTTTCCATGTCTAAGTAGAAACTAATAATGATAATCTACAATGGAGTATATATTTGGATTGCGTGTGTCCATTTTCCAACCATAATTATATTTTGTATAGTATAAATACTCATTTTGGGAAAATTTCCAAGTGGTGTTGATGATATGAATAATTATGATGTAGTTATGCCAGATGCTTTTGCGAGTCTTTTCTTTGAATGGCCGCTTGCAGTTTTTCAGTCAAACGAAGAAAGAACATAATCGCTTCGCTGGGGTTAGTCTTACAGAGAACATGCAGGGTAATTTGTCACCAGGTGGACAGGAATCTACCCGCGAATGCCTACTTACCATTTGCCATTTGCCATTTGCCTCCATTAAAAACAAATGGACTAATTCTTTCTGTCCAAAATTCACAATCTATTTTTTTTAAAAAAATTCAACTTTTTGCCATAAGTCCAATAATACTCTTGACGTATGTATGGAGTTTTGCTTTTGATATCACAATTCATAAGTATCTCAATTGAATTTCATAGGTGGTAAATGCAAAACCTAAATGTGATAGATACATTCTCTTTAGGCGTGACTAAACGGCACCTCATAACGCACGGCTTCGGGTATTTCACGAATAAATTCGTGTAGGTGTTTCCCAGAAAACTCGAACCCGTGACCTGGTGTATAAGCCAAAGCTTGTTTACCGGTGGGCCAACACCTCTTGGGTGATAGATACAACATTTTAGCAAGACAAAATGACTACACTGTCATTGTTCTATTTTAAAATACTTTTCCCATCCTAAGCTAACGCTCTTCACTTTAAAACTGTAGTTTCACCAAAATTACCTCTTGGACAGTGTCCGTTTCAAATGAATAATGCTGATTTGAATTAATTTGAACTTAACTAAACCGACTGTAGAGTAGTATATGAGGCGGAAACAAGTTTCAAAAATAAACCGTTTTACACTAAATGAATAGTAATATGTAGCAAATAAATTAATTTGGATAACTGGATTAATTTAAGCTAAAGAAAAAATTCATTACAAAACTGTAATGATTAAACTAATTGTAAGATGAGAATGATGAACTTTTTTCAAATTTTTAAAAACAATTGAAAAATATTATTTAATATACGTAAATTTTCCTTATTACAAAAAAGAAGAATTTTTTTTTAAAAAAAATTGTTTACTGAACCTACGCCCAAATTAGTGTTATACTCTAAGCCAATTTGGACGAAGAGTTTGTATATTTAAAAATTTTACTTTTTTAGTTTTTTTTTTATAATTCCTTTTTTCTAAAAAAAAATAAAGAAACGATTTTAGCTATGTTTTTTTGGAAAAAGGTGTTAAATAATAATAAGGGTGGTATAGTCATTTTTCTATGTTAAAATGTTGTACTCCCTCCGTCCTTGAATAATCTTTCCAGTTGCTTTATGCACACATACCAAGAATGAGACAAAATTACTTCCTACCCCTTGTATAAAATGAAAGATGAGGAAATAAAGCTTTAGAGGCAAATATAAGGAGGGTTACTTTTGTAACATTTGTGACAATTATAGGCCAAAAAAAGAAGTGGAAAGTTTATTCATGGACATACCAAAAAG
>BSSO01000423.1:0-34216 GCA_030267885.1 Mesembryanthemum crystallinum
GTTATATCAAAAAAAGTTCAAAATAAAATAAACGAAGACCTATCAAATTCACTTGGTAAACAATTGTAGTTCTAATAGAAAAATAACTCATCCAGTTTTTTTTTTCCCCGTCACAGGACATCTAAGCTTATAAGTTAACTAAACACTAAAGTAGATTACCAATTCTAATACAAAATTAACCAACTCTAATAGGCAAAAAATCCACTTCTAATAGGCATGCTTTTTGGTTTCACCCACGCTTGATTAGATAAGATTATAAACGTGAGTGAATTTTCATTTTTTAACGCATGTATTATGTGATACAAAATTTCACATTACAACGAACAAACACATAAATTTTCAAGGAAAAAAATGTTATACAAATGAACTCATAAAAAAAGAAAGAAAAAAAAAATGTGATAATGATATTACAACAATCAACTTATCACAATTCTAATCTGTGTATCGTACAGGGTACAAACTAGTTTAAATTATATTAGCAAAGAAATTAACTTGAAAAATCAAATTCTACTCTACTTCGAAAAGAAAAAAAAAAGAAAAAAAAGAAAAAAAAGGCTGCGAGCCTGCGAGTATGCAAATGCAACACTCATGAAACAAGCAGCTTAGCAGCAAGAAAGCAAGCAAATCCATAACGGCAATTGATGATCAACAACAGAAAAGTAGTCACGAACCAAAAACCAAAAACCCAACAAAAGCAAACACAAAAACTCCCACCACTCTTTCTCTCTCTACAAATCTTTCTCTCTCTAGCTTTCTCGTTCAGCTCTCAAACTCCCTCTTTCTCTCTCTAGACTCTCTCTTTCTCTCTCTTCCCAAGGTGGGGGGAAGTAGAGAGAGAAAGGGATTGGAGAGAGAGCAGAGTGTTGGGTCTATGACCCCAGATAGTGCCACGTGGCTTTCCCTTATTGGCCACCCAGTTTCTCTCTCCTCTCTCTTCTCTCTCTATCTACACCCCCACCCAACACAACCCAACCCACCCCGCCTGCCATGTCAGTAGTGACTTAGAGAGAGAAAGAAACAGATAGCCCCGGCGAATCCGTATCATATGCCCCCCCTCCCCCCACCCAATTCTCTCTTTCTCTCTCTAGAAATCACACTTTCTCTCTCTCTATATATACACATTTGTCCATTCCATCCATCCCCCTTTTCTTGGTTCTCACACCTGTCCATTGCTCTTCTCGCATGCCCTAATATCTCTCTCTCTCTTCTTCGGTTTCATTCAACAAATCATCCCACCGCACCCCATTTCAATTCCTGGTCCTCTGTCACTCTCTCTCTCTCACTTTGAATTTTCCTTGCTTCTGTTTTAAGATTTGGTGAGTTTTTCTTCTGCTTTTTTTTTTGCTTAAGTTTAAAATGTTTAGATTCCATCTGGGTTTTGTTTGGATTGTGGTTTTGTGTTTAGATTCCACCTGGGTTTTGTTTGGAATGTGGTTTTGCTTGATGAATTTGAACTGGGTTGTTGTTGTTGTTGTTTGCTTTGATTGTTGTGATTGGTGTATGTCTAGTGTTATGACTGTTGATTTTTGGTTGAATTTGATTTTTTTTGTTTAAATTTTGGATTTTAAGTAGAGTTTGTTATTAACGATTGCTGAATTTTGGGGGTTCGGATGCTTTGATTGTCAAATTTAATTGTTTTGAATGTGGATGGTTTGCTCAGTTGGGGTTTTTAATTGGTGAACTTTGCAGTAGATTTTTTTTTTGGGGGTCTATTTGGTAAGCATCCGGTATCATTTAGTTCTGAGTGTATGTAAAATGTAGATATATCTGATATGAGCATGAAATTTCTTTGTGATCATTTTACTTTGTTTACTAGGATTTGTGAGCAATTACTGAACTTGGGATGTTTAACCTCCTGGAGAAGCTTCTTGCTTGTCGCCTATTTCGAATTTTCTGTTAACAACGGTTCCTTTGTGTCTTGTTCGTATATCATCTTGTTTGGTAATGTAGAGAGATCTTTTTCTTTGCCACATCTATAGTGCTAGTTGGACACATCCCACAAGATGTAGGAGGTTTTCTCTCAGCTTTTCAAAAAGTTTCAATGGATTGATGTCGCAGCTTGTTGGTTTCTGATTTTGTGTGATCAGTTAGTTGTTAGTAAGATATTATGCTTCTGCATTTTCTGATGTTGAGATTTTTACTCATGCAAGCTGCACTCTCTATATTGGCACAAGTGGCAAACCGCTGACCTACACGGATATAAGCTTGGGAAGCAGTATCCATTATTGACTTTTGTGAGTTATAGTCTGGTAAGTTCCTTTTTCGTCATGCTGAATGCTCAGAATTCTTTCTGGCAATATTCATATATAGGATATATGTGACATGTGAGGCATACCAAACTTGCTATTCCTTCTTGTTTTGGTATCTGTGGCCTTGGTTATGAATTGAGCAATATTTATATAATTAAGATATCGTCTCATCTCTTCCCCCTTTTTCTTCTTAACTTTTTTGACCTTGAAAATGTGTTTCCAATTTATCTGTTTGAAAGTGGCTGCTAGCATTAGGTGACACTCAGATTTGGAAAGTTCTCTTTTTGTTTTTGTTTTTGTTTAGGCCTCTCAGATTTGGGTTGAAAACTTTGTTGGAAGTCGTGATCCAGACTTTGTCAAGATATCTATTTGTAGTACCTTTCTAACTTATTGCCAAAAAGTCCTCTGTTAGCCTGTTGATCCTTTGAAGAGAAATATGTGGCATGCAATGTAATATAACATGTACTTTTATGGACAAAGAATACTTGTGCAAGAGCTATATGTTCCCCTGCAACACTCTTTCAATTACCTTTCAGTTAAGCTCCCCTATTTGCTGGAAAGAGGAATGATGTAAAATTAAACATATGTTGGTGCATTGGTGGAAAGATGGCAGTCATCCATCTCATTAAAGTCGTTGGGGCTCACGGTACTTGATTATTTAACTTTGTGCATAAAATGGGGGCATGGCTCAATTCATGTTTTTCCTCAGCTATTTTTCTTATTACTTCAAAAAATGGTTAACTACTACGTCTTTCTCATGCTTTATGTACTTTACTGAACTTACTTTTTGGTTGATATTTCAATTATTGATTCATCAATGCAGTGAGCTGCTTTATATCCCGTGGAAACAGGACCATGTTCATTTCAAGTCAATAGTGATTACTTTTACGGGTTGTATAAATGCTACAACTGCGGCTTGAAGATGAAGGAAAAGGGTCCAATACCTAGTAATATGATCAGTAGAAACTGGGTGTTAAAACGTAAGCGTAAAAAGCTTCCATATGGGCCCGATGTGTCTGTTAGCAAGGGAAAACAGGATGATTTGGAAGCTGAATCTGCTAGGCACCCGTCTTCAACAAAAGACTTGCAAAACACTGAAACAAAACTGACCCATTTGACATCAAAGAAGAAAGGAACTGATGGGGTAAAACAGATATCTATATAGTTCTAATCGTCATTAGTGTTTCAATGGTACCTTTTTATCGCCTGTAACATTTTTCTGTAACAGGATTCTTTTCTCTTCTTATAAAAAGAAAGGATTTCTTTTTCTTATAGTGTAAATATCATTAATATTATACATATCTGGTACTGCTAGTAATGGTTCTTTTAGGTTATTGGTTGTTCTTTTTGCTACATATGCCTCCACCGTTTGTGTTGAAACTTTTTTCATGACCTATAGCAAATTTGTTTCAGGTTGGCTAGCATTTAATAGAATCTTTAATATTTTGATGCTTTGCTACATATCTTAATGATCGCTTCTTGCTACTTCCATTCATACCCTATAGTTGTGTCTAAAGTGTGAAAGGCTGTTGGTCATCCATTATCACACGTCACTTTTAATAAAAAGTTGGAGCCATATTACTTTTTAATGAAGTCTAATGATTGCTTAGCATCTACATTACTCGGACTCTTTGTTTCACCTCAAGTATTCATGTTGGAAAGTCAACACCCTAGTCTGACATCTGAACACTTGTAATTGTCAGATGGTTGCAGCCGAAGCCAAGTAACTTTGTGCAGACTATAGAGTTAACGAAAACTATAGATGTTATGTCCTTTCATGAGCTACGAAGTCCGTAACCATTTTCAATAGAAGAGAAAAAGAAACCTGCAAAGCTCCTTTTAGTCTAGATCTCTCTCATACGTCAATTTTTTTTTTTTTATTTATTTTCTTTTTTTTAAACTAAAGAAAAAGATCACATGCAAAAGATGTTTGTTGTTTTCTCTATGTGTGCACAAAAATCGCGCCACAAAAAAGTTGATTTGAGCCTATGTTCTTTTTCTTTTGTGTGATCATCATCTATCCAAGTGGAAGGTAGGAAAGAATGTCAAATTTTCATTTGTGTGAATTCTTTTTCTTTTGATTCCCTTGACAATATCATTGGCATAGGTGACACCCTCTTTTNATTAGTTAAGGAAAAATAGTTTTTCCTGGTTTTTGTAGTCATCTAGTGGGGTCTAGTTGTAGTTTGCTCTAGAAGGTGAATTTAGGTGGGCATAACGAATATGTTATGTTTTTGCCATTATTTTGTTACTTTGAAAGGCAAAAAGTTCGGAGTAAATCTTCTTTTATTCTTTCTCCATCATTTTAACCACATATCCTAACCTACATTTTAATGTGATATGTTTTTCATGCTCAAAAGCATATCTAGCGTTGGCATAACTTCGCTGAATTTGATTTACTACTCCTATTTCAAAATTTTTGCTTTTAATTTTTTTTGAAAGCGGGGTGGGGTGTGGGGGAGCAGTGAGTGGATGTTCTAGGAAGTAAGGTTGTTACTTGGAGTTGGAAGCAGCTAATTTGTCCTCGAGATTTAACTAATATGGAGTGTTTGTGGTAAGTTAAAGTGCACGGGGCAATTCAGTGACCAAATTACAAAGAAGCATGTAATTAGTGGACATAAGAAAGTCAGTCTTGTTGCATTGCAGTGTGATTGACGATTTGACGATCTTTATTGTGTAGATTTTTGATTGTTATTTAGAGATTCTTGTCCTCCATTCATCTTTTCTTTTATCCAACGTTAAGGAATGCTTCTTGATGCCACAGTTTGACATAATAACAAAGGTTTTATTGCTCGTGGTTTCGCATTCATGTTGTTTAGTCTACTACCCTATTCTGAAACACATTTTTACTCTTTTTGTCCAGTATTATTATGAATGTGTGGTCTGTGATCTTGGAGGGAATTTGCTCTGCTGTGATAGCTGTCCAAAGACTTACCATTTGGAATGCCTTGATCCGCCCCTTAAGGTATTTGTTATTGATTACTTACCATCAATTGTCGTATGTTGACTCCTGGTTCAATGCGTTACAAAGGTTTTTTCACGTATACTCTATCTCCGTCTCTCGATCTCTTCACTCTCACCCTGTTATCGTTTTATCTTCAGCGTATTCCAAACGGCAAGTGGGAATGTCCTACCTGCTATCAGAGAAATGGCTCATCTGCTCCTGACAAGGATCAGGACTTGGTAAATCGAGCAAAGACAAAGACTGTGATTGAAAAATCAAAAGCTGGAGGCAAGACATCTAGTGCTGTCAAAGAATGCCAGCTTTTGGGAAGCTCCATTAGCAAGAAAAGATCATCCAGCAAAAGAAAATCTGGATTATCCGAAAGAGCCCACTCTGTTAAGAATATAGATTCTTCACAAATTGATGTGTCATGCTCTAGCAAGTTTGGGCAATTGTCTCATGATGGTTCTATGGGTGTTTCTTCTCCATCGGAAGGGGCTGATGAGAAAAAAAACCATCGTACTGATGTTCAGGAAATTGAAAAGATTTGTGAATCTGCAATAGCTGACATAAAGTCAAACTACCCGGTGGAGGATGCAATGTCTCCTCCAAGAGATACTGATTTCATGACAAAGAGTGAAAGTGTCGAGGAAAAGCTTGATTCTTCTAACAAAATTCATTATGCTGGAAAGGATGCTGCAGCTACATCAGGAGTAGCTGCTGGTGATCGTAAGAGGAAGCGCAAACGTGATAAAGATGGAAACAAGAAAAAGTCCAGAGTTTTGATCGGGGAGACTTCAGTAAAAAGTGCTCACAAGATCAAAGGGAATGCACTTTTTTCAACTTCGAAGGCCAAGAAGCCACAAAGAAAGCGTCGCTCTGTTCATCACAGAGGTCTTGCTTCACAGGGTAATACTGCGTCCGAAGGGGTAGAAAAAGAGCAAGAGGTATCATAATTTTCATCCATATTATGTCATTAATTGTGTCTTTCGTTCTGTTGTGTGATTTATTCTGTGTTTAAGGAACTTCATTTAGACTCGGAATTTCGAAGATCCCCAAATTGGTGTCTAGGGAGGAGCAGAGAGGCTTTATATATACGTACTGTGAGAAATTATTGTTGAGTTCAATTCCAGGAAATAAAATCTTTCACTTCTGACTTAATTTAAAACCCGACTTAAGGCTTTGTTCGTTATGTCCATTTCCATACTGCACTCAGCTCAATTCTTCAACTTACCTTTTATCTCATATATTACTATAATTTACTTCCCAGTTTGCTCAGTTCAACACGTTATCTTTGAAATGAAAAGTTTTAATAGGGTTTGTTGGTCCTATACTTGTATTCTCTGTAAAGTTGCCACTGGAGCCTTAGAAGCTGTCTAGTTTCTAGAATTATGAGTTTCTTCTTCATAAATCTTTCATCCTTTCTCCTCCCTTATTCATTTATCTTCTCCCTATGAGTTTTCAAGAAACCAAAATGGGGTTAGAAATAGAAACTCTAAAATGGAGCTTCAATTTCTAGGCTATTCTAGTTCTTAGAAGCTTTTGGAGGAAGAGGAAGTGAAGAAGGAGGGGGGAGGAGAACAGAGATTTGTGAAAACTAAAAATGGTAGAAACTAGGCCAAACGGCTCGAGTAGTGGTAATTGTCCCTGTTTTATACCATGGAGAAGAAATCCCTCCTCAATCTATGATCAGATGCATTGTGATATATGCTTTTAGATCTGTCTACTTGTTGATCTTGCAATTTTATTTTTATCTCTTTTTTTGGTGGTGGACCGTGGAAGGTATTCTTAATATGTATATATTTTGCAACCCTTGCTCTTTTACTTGTGTGAACTGCCCCCCATGTGGATCTGCAATTTATACTAGTTTAGTCTTTATTTTTTCTCAATTTTTTTTTTATTTTGATTTTTATTACTGTTAGAAAATGTCATTATAGCCGTTGCAAACACTGATATCAGTCATTGGATCTCTCATTATCCCCTGATTGATACTTAGTCTTTAGATATTTATCTCCCTGCAAAATATGTTGATCCATAATATTTTCTTACCCTAGTTGCTCATAAAAGGAACAAGGAGGGAGGGGAGAATTGCATAATACTTTTATGTGAGTGAAGGGTGTGTGTGTGGTGGAACCATGGAAGTCGTCGATGATTTCGCCATTTCAGTCCTATTAGTTTTATTCATCTTTTCTTCACAATATATTTTATGATTCCGGATAGCTATGGATAAGTAAGATTTATTCTAGTGTTGGAAAAAAAGAAAACTAATATCTTATATAGAAATATGGTATCATCAAGTCTTGATGTTTTACTAGATTTGTTGTCCTATGCGTGGTTAAAAATCGCGGTACGGTCGAGATCGGGGTAACGGTTGCAATGTCGTGGAAGCGGGTTGATATGGATATTGGTTGTATCGACCATTTATCGGCTATATCTTATGTTGGCTATTTATTGGCTGTATCTGCCATTTATCGGCTGTATCGGCTATGCATCATTCGTGTTAGACACCCCTTGATGTACCAGTTCGTATGTCGGCAATCTTGAAAACCGATACCCTCTGATACACGATATTTCATTGATACCATGGTCCTATGTTATTTCATGGGTTAAGAAATTTGAATATCACCATATTGTCCAAAGTGGGAGAACCAATGCTACCCAAGTGACATAGACAAAGTATATGGCCCTTTAGTGGACATTCTTTCTATCACATATATCAATTTTAATGCCAAAGAATTCAACTCATTCTTTTAAGCCCTGTTCGGGGTGGTTGTCAGTTTTTGGTTTTGAAAAATTTTCAACTCTTTGTATAAATTTAATTTAAAACTAAATTTTTTTGTGCTTACAGTTCCCTGCTTAATTTTCAAAACTGACAACAGAAAAACTGAAGACCAAAAAAAGTGGTTTCCAAAAACTGGTTTTGAGTTTTCAAAAAAACTGAAAATTGGCAACTGGCAACCACCCCAAACAAGACCTTATTAGGAAGGAGAGATTAAGGGAACTTTCATAAGTGTAGGTCTCTTAGAACTTTCATATCCTGAGACTATGATGGGAGGGAGCTTCATGAGTTATTTGGTGTTTTGTACTTTCTTAACTCTTTTCAATATTCTGCTGAACTAGACCGAAGGGGTTTGGGGTTTGACTCAGGTTTTCTCTTTTTAGTCTTTCTTTAGAACCTGGCTTCTAAACCCTCATAGTTCCTTATTTCTTCTTAGCTGTTTTAGTTAGTGGACCAAAGTCCTACTAACGGTTTGCACTTTCTCTTGGGCTGCAGTCCTTGTTAGAGTTAACTCCAATTTGAAGCAGATACTGAGGCCTCATTAGGTAATTTCATCTTGTTTATTCAGATAGAGGAGTTCCGGGATAGGGTTTTCCCTTGTTAGTCTATAGGCATAGGTCCGGCAAGGAAGATCTTTGATCATGAATAGATCGAGTAGATAAATCTCCGCACTTTGTTACGTCTCTTTCCCCACCTGTTTAAGGAGCATTTTAGCATGTGATTTCCAACTCCCATAATTCCTTAGCTCCCCATAGCTCTTTTGTGTGTACTTACTAGAGTTGAACAATCTAGAACTGATACCTGATAGCAAGATCTTACAAGGCAATGTCACTGGACATTTGTGTGTTGTGCTTTAGGAAGACCTATGAGCACTTGTTTTTGCATATTTGTACTCGTGGAAAATTTGTAGTGCAGTTGTTTCGGGAAGCTTGTGAATATGTTGGATTTGTCCTTCAAACTGTTAGATGTGTCTCACGTCACCTATAGGAGATAGGCTTAAGGAGGAAAGGGGTATTTGGAGCTTGTGTTTTTTGTGATTTGGTTCATGTGAATGGAACATAAACGACCACATGTTATGGAACTGGTCACTTTTGGAAGACCTGGTTTGGGATGAAGTGGTGTACTTTGTCTTCGCCAATAGAAAATATCTAAGTGTATCTATTTCATATATGCATAGGGATTAAAGGACATTACTCTGTTGATTGCTACCTTAGGTGGACACTTGTCTCACTCTTGATAATAAAAAGATTTTTATTAAGAAGGAAAGAAGGCACACATAGAGTGAGAACAGGCCATTCTCAACATGAAACCGACCAGAACCAAAAGCCCGTCTGACCTACCCTAAGTAACTTGTCTCACTCTTGTTTTCTTTTGATTGATTACTATTACAGCTGTTTTTCAATCTAAAAGAAACCATCATGTATGTACTTTTATTTTGGTATAAATGCCACAAGAGACGATGAATGAACACAGTTGCCTAAATTTGGGCCTGGCAACTTGACATGTAGAGGGTCTTTCATCTAACTCAAATAACAATTTGCAAAAAAATTGTGCTCATATTTCATTGCCTGGTTCTTGGTCTAACCAATGATAGTTCTCATGTTCGCCTTTACTGTACGCTTATATATTTGCTCCTCAGCCTCTCCTTGAACCTGTTTATTTGTTATTTTAATGCACCTTTTTCTGAGTCCACTGTTTAAATTAGGTAAAATTGTTGGGAATCCCCCTTCCTATATATACAAGTGTTTGTGACTAACCCCCTATAAAGAAAAAGTTGTGGGCAACCCCCCTATAACGCATTTTCCTTTTAAATATCACCCCTCTCCAGCCACTTTTGCTCTTTTCCGGTCAGTTCAATACTTTTATGGACTGATTTGCCCATGGATAGAAAAAACCATGAATGCCTTCCCCCCCCGATTCAGGGAGGAGAAACAACTAATCCCTCCCGTTATGCGGCTGCCATCTCAGCCATTCCTGGCTTTATCTGGTCTGCGTCCTCACCTAACTCTTCTGCTAGGAACGGTGGATGCGTTAGGGCGAGTTTTGGGAACAACCCAACGGTGAGAGTCATGGGGTTTGACTCTCTGGACAGGGATACAGAAATTGCAGTATCCCTGCCTTAATTGGCTTAGAGCCCACCATTGAAAAAGGTATATATAGTATTAATGGTTACAAACAAAGGCCATAAGGCGTAACAATTTAGTGAGAGGGAGAAGAAGATGATAGTAGAATTTTGGTTATTGTCAGAGCAGAAGAAGAGAGTTATCATTTTGCCAGTGTAAATGGGAGGGGTTTACTAGTCAGGGTATTTTCATCAAAGAAAATATAGAACTGACCAGAAAAGATCAAAAGTGGCCGGAGAGGGCTGATTCTCTCTTCAGATCAAGTGTGTTTTGTGCCGCCGGTATGGAGAGATCTCCTCTCATTTGTTTTTGCATTGTGATTTCACGAGATCTATGTGGCATCGCCTTATGAGGATTAAGGGGGAGTGTTTTGTCTGCCCTGCCGACATCGAGAGATTGTTACAGATCCGTTATGTTGGGTTGGGGCGGGGTAAGGAGCGCAACTTGTGGAGGTGTGCCTTCATGGCAGTACTTTGGTGTGTTTGGCTGGAAAGAAATTCGCTTATCTTCATGGGGACTTCTAACCCAGCGGAGTTTGTGTGGGGCCGCATAGTGTACATGGTCTCTCTTTGGGCCAAAGTGGCAGGGGCTTTTAGGGGATTCATTCTCACGGACATCCAACGTCATTGGAGTGATTTGTAACTTTTCTTTTTGAGGACTCCTTGTCCCCCTAACTTTGTATTCTTTCAATGTCATTAATACAATTTTTCTATATATATATATATGGATTCAGGTGCAAACTACTTTTAAGTGTGAACTATGTGAACTTACTATCTAGGCCATCCAATTCAAAAAAACGGTTAAGATCTGATGACCCCTATCCCTTTTAAAAACTCTCTACCACCGATTAAAAAAAAAAAAAAAAAAATCTATCACCTAGCACCTACTATTTCTCTCTCCTCTCTACATCAGTAACTCTATCTCCTATCTCTCTCTTCTCTGCAACTGCAAATTCTGAAATTGCAGCGATGGAGAAAATGAAGGTTGAAGGCCAAGACAATTCCGACTATGAAGCCTTTACCACTAACATCGACAACCGCCACATCTACACCGTTGTCACTGAGCCCGATAAGATCGACATTAATTGGCTCACCGAAGCCCTCATGATCTACCACTGCCGGCGCAGCAACACTCCTGCAACGTGAACACCATCGTCGTTGGATTCTCCGTCATACCAGACTACCAGTTTTACAATTAATGGCGTATTTCGTGGTGAATGCTAGTGGCCGGCGGCAGCAACGGTAGGCATCGAGCCGACTCAGCCCAAGCCGACGCCAGATCAATCACCAACGACGTGTTATGTGTTGGGTGGTGGTGGTTTTCGAGCAGAGTGGGCTATTCGTGGCGGAGGGCCGGCGGACGCAGTGGCTTAAGGTCGCCAGCAGATTGCGGTGGTGATGGTGGATTTTCGTTTTTTTTTATTAGATTAAGTAACAAGTGATTAAAATTTAATAATGACTTTCGCCTTTATAATTGATGAATACCCATGTTATGGATGATGAATCTAGTTTATAAAAGTGATGAATACTCGTGATATGAGTAATGAATATTCATGCTATGAGTGATGAATATGTATTCAATAAGTAATGAGTTTAATTCACAAATAAAAGTTCCTGTAGTTCGCACATAACTTTACTTGGCACTAGATCTTGACTCTCTCTCTCTCTCTCTCTCTAGTCTTCACTTGTTTTGTTATGCAATATGGTGTAAATTGTAATTGGTGTTGGTTGCCTGTTTTAGGCTTTTGTTGCAGTTCAGCACTTCCATATATATGGGGGGATGCAGATTCTAATTGGTTGTTGCTATTAACTGTTTTCTACCTTTCACCCCCTGCTTTCTGTTTTGTTTATTTGCTTACCATTAATGTGTTGCAGAAGCCTTCTAGGGAAACGGTGGAACCATCGCATAGTTCAAGAAAAGCGGATAGTGTGCCTGATAAGATAACTGAAATTTATTTTGATGAACTTCTACAGGTAAACAGCTACCTTAGTTTTTGAAGTCTAGTAATCTTGTAATTAGTTTGCTACCAGGTATTCAGTTGGTCTGGTTAATTCTGTTGCTTCTTCTTCAAATATCAAGTACAGGTTGATCGGGTCCTGGGATGTAGAGTGAAAGAGGATTCAATACACACTCCATGTCAACAATCTGAGGTGATGGCAAAGGAGGTGTCTTCAGTTGACCACAACAGTCTGGAAGATCAGATGAGAGGGTCTGAGAAGAAAGCTGGCTCTGAGTTGTTGGAGCATGATCCTGATGATCCTTCCGCAGTTCAGAATGTTGAGCAGAGTTCAGAAGAGGGGCAACGTGTTGGGGATGATGATACAGTGGATAAGATACAGTTATACAAAGAATCTGTGACTAAAGAATGCAACCGAGGGGATATACAAGCTAAGGTAGGGAAATTAGGTTCTGATGTTGGTAAAGATGAAGGCAAATCTGATTTTTCAAGTGAAGATTATCCTGCACACCAAATAAAGGCAAAAGAAATAGTTGCAATTGATGGCAGTTGTGACAAGAAGGCTTTACAGCCTACCTCGACTGACTCTGTGTTTGACGGAGAAAATATCTTGTATGAATTTTTGGTTAAGTGGGGTGGGAAATCTCATATTCACAACAGTTGGATTTCGGAGTCTAGGCTAAAAGCTATGGCCAAAAGGAAGCTGGATAACTATAAAGCAAGGTATGGAACTGCGGCAATAAATATATGCGAGGATCAATGGAAACAGCCCCAACGGGTGATTGCTGTTCGATCATCAAAAGATGTTGCTGCAGAAGTTTTTATCAAATGGTCGGGTCTCCCTTATGACGAATGCACTTGGGAGAGAACAGATGAGCCTGCAATCAAGAATTATTTGTACCTGATTGATCAGTTCAATCAGTTTGAACGTGAAACCTTGGAAAAGGATGCTGATGAAGACACTATGCTTAAGAGAGCCGATTCTCTTCAAAATGAGATTCTTCCTCTTACTGAGCAGCCGGAGAAGCTCAAAGGCGGTTCGCTTTTTCCGCACCAGCTAGAAGCTCTGAATTGGTTGCGTAAATGCTGGTACAGATCCAAGAATGTTATTCTTGCTGATGAGATGGGCCTTGGAAAAACTGTATCTGCTTGTGCCTTCCTTTCATCCTTATACTTTGAGTTTAAAGCAAAGCTTCCCTGTCTTGTCTTGGTGCCTCTTTCAACTATGCCAAACTGGATGGCTGAGTTTGCATCATGGGCTCCAGACTTGAATGTAGTAGAGTATCATGGGAATGTTAAAGGAAGAACTCTAATACGTCAATATGAATGGCATGCCAGCCACCCAAATGGATTGAATAAGAGAAGTGGGAGTTACAAATTTAATGTTCTTCTAACCACCTATGAGATGGTCCTTGCTGATTCGTCTCATTTACGTGGAGTTCCTTGGGAAGTTCTTATTGTTGATGAGGGTCACCGGCTTAAGAATTCGAGTAGTAAGCTTTTTAGCATGCTTAATACTTTTTCTTTCCAGCACCGTGTACTGTTGACTGGGACCCCTCTTCAGAATAACCTAGGCGAGTTATATAACTTGCTTAACTTTTTGCAGCCAGCTTCATTCCCTTCTTTATCATCTTTTGAGGAAAAATTTAAGGACCTCTCAAGTGCTGGGAAGGTAGAGGAACTGAAGAAACTTGTTGCTCCACATATGCTTAGGAGGCTGAAGAAAGACGCCATGCAAAATATCCCACCAAAAACTGAAAGAATTGTTCCTGTTGAGCTGTCCTCTATCCAGGCTGAATATTACCGTGCAATGCTAACAAAAAACTACCAAATCTTGAGGAACATAGGGAAAGGGGTTCCGCAACAGTCAATGCTTAACATTGTAATGCAATTGAGAAAGGTTTGCAATCATCCATATCTTATCCCTGGGACAGAACCTGAATCTGGAACTGTAGAATTCCTTCAAGAGATGCGGATAAAGGCATCAGCCAAGCTCACTCTGTTGCATTCCATGCTCAAATTGTTACATAAAGATGGTCACAGGGTTCTGATATTTTCACAGATGACAAAGCTTCTAGATATTCTGGAAGATTATCTTACTGTAGAATTTGGGTCAAAATCATTTGAGAGAGTAGATGGCTCTGTTTCAGTTGCTGATCGTCAAGCTGCAATTGCACGCTTCAATCAAGATAAGAGTCGATTTGTTTTCTTGCTGTCAACACGGTCTTGTGGCCTTGGAATCAACTTGGCAACTGCTGACACTGTTGTAATTTATGACTCGGATTTCAATCCACATGCCGATATCCAAGCCATGAACCGTGCACATCGAATTGGGCAGTCGAAAAGACTGTTGGTCTATAGGCTTGTAGTTCGTGCTAGTGTTGAAGAACGTATCTTGCAGCTTGCCAAAAAAAAGCTAATGCTGGATCAGCTTTTCGTAAACAAGTCTGGATCGCAAAAGGAAGTGGAGGATATTCTGCGCTGGGGAACAGAAGAACTATTTAGTGATCCCTCTAATAAGGACATAGGTGACAATGACATGAGCAAGGATGAAGCACTTCTGGATACAGAGCAGAAGAGTAGGAGAAGACTTGGTGGCCTTGGAGATGTTTACCAAGATAAATGCACAGAGGGGAGCTGCAAAATCAACTGGGATGAGAATGCCATCTTGAAATTGCTTGACCGTTCGAACCTTCAATCTGGATCACCGGATAATTCTGAAGGCGATGCAGAAAATGATATGCTTGGTTCAGTAAAGGTATGTCTTTTCTTTATTCTTTATTTTGTTCTATTTTTTCTGGGGAAGGGGGGCGGGGGTCAAAGACAATGTGTTTGATTGACAAGAATGAGGACAATTCTAAATGCGAGGATCTGCATACTCACTGTGCTGAACTGGTGATCTGGTTTGCTAGGTATAGAAATGTTACTCGGGAAAGAGAGGGAGAGAGAGAGTTGGCTGAGTGAAAATGAGTAAAAAGTGATCTAACATCTTCATATATGCTGGTCCTGGTTTTAGACCAGAACCTAGAATCTTCAAAGTTCTTGGACTGAGGATCCAATCCGGATCCCAGCTGGTGTGGGTCTGAGTGTCTGACGTCTAATCTATTCATAAGAACTAGTTTGCACCAGAATATATAGACCAGAAGTGCACATTACTTCCGATTTGTTTTTCCATTTCTGATTTTAAATGATGTTTTATTTTGAAGTTATAAATCTTTTTCTGTATCTTTGTAACCAAGTCCCCTTATCGTGTATGGCAACTTATGGATCTGACCCTCGGATCCAGTCCCGTGTCATTTCCTTATTTGTGGGTTTGTTAAACATAGGCTTAAATGCCTTTAAGAGCACTTGGAATACCTAAATGCACAGGGTTCATAACCAAGGTACAAGGGGCAAGCCTCCAGTCAGCAACAATACAAATTGCTTTCCAAAATTTTTCTTCCTACCTACCTCTGTGAGAAGAATTAGTCACTGGTAAACTCCATTAGCAAATGAACACGGATCATGACTCAATGGTATACTAAAAGATCAGCTAAATTCAGAAATAAACTAAGTCGGACCCTCATAAATAGGAGAAACAAAGGAAATAATTTTATGACTGATTTCGAAATAGTTAATGGCAGAAGAACAAGAAGAATACAAATATTAAAACCTTACGGAGATGGAGCAAAGGTGAATCGCAATAGCCTTGAGCAGGGGTATGGATATGATGGGTTAAAGATTTAATTTAGTATCAAAGGAGAGGATATCAAAGCAAAGAAGATGGGGGTGCTGTAGAGAGAGAAAATGAAAGATCCAACACTTACTTGGAGGCAACTGGCAGCAGCCAGTGTAGATAGACTGCAGGTGAAGACTGGTGAAGGAATGGGCTACTCTTCCAAAGCAGAATGTTCGGTGCCAACCAATTTTCCGCAGAACATGTGAATCAAGATTGAGGATTTTAATTTATGGGGAATGGGACTTTGGTTTAGGGTTTTCTTTGAACACCTTTCGAGCAAGTAATTTCATGAAATGGATTTTTTGGAATGGAACAAATTCGATTGAGGTGATCTTAGTGTTTTGATGACCTTAGACTGATATCTTCCTCACTGTCTCCCTGCCCCTCCTGTAGATGTTCTTGTCTTCATTGAGATTTTGTCTATGTGGCTGCTTGAGGTGCCTAGGGCCGGCGCCCTCTTTGCATGTCGTGCCTGAGGTCCACTTAAATATATTTAAATGGCACCAAAAATTAAAAAAAATTAAAAAATAAAATCAACTTTTGAAGATTGAATTGTGCTAAGAAAGTTGGAAGGCTATATGAGAAGAAGAGAAATGGTGATTGCCCTCTCCCATGGATTAGGATTCATTTGGTAATTATTTCACTTGGTTACTATTTGCTTATTCTTTTCCGCCTTCCAATTCTAATTGGATGAAATGGCCCATATATGGTAGTAGCTTTTACTTTTTTGGAATTGAAGACGTTTGAACATAATTTGTGTGATGTGAAGCAATAAGTATGAGAATTGTAACTTTTTCATTGAAGAAATTGATTAGAGAAAATTTAAATGTTACTCCAATTCAGGCTATGTTTGGCATAGCTAGTTGAATAGATAACTTATAAGTTATATCAAAGTCAAAACATAGTTAAAAGTTTCTATGAAATAAAATAAAAAGAATAAAAAGGTGAAAAATATATGAAAAATTAATAGGTAGCTGAAGCCGAAAAGGTGGCTGAAAATTGCCAAACAAAGCCTTAATGGTTTATTGCCTTATTTGGGTAGGTCTTTGTAAGGATATTTTTCTATGCATAGAATTGTCTAGGTTATTTCATGGTTTACTGTTATTTGTTTCGGAACTACAATTGCAACTTTCATTTTTAAAGACGAAATTTTCCTTTCCCAAGTTACTATTGTATTTTAAGAATACAAAATTCATAATTGTGATCTTGAATATCAACTTTATTCCTTCCTAGGGATTCAACATCAATAGATTTTCTGAATTTATTTTCTATTCCTTTCTGTTTATCTTTATCAACCCCTCATGTGTAAATTAATCTGGTTCTTTCCCCGTGCGATGCACGGTATGTCCATTTGGTGATAATTATAGTATTGAGGTTGTGGATTATAGAGGTTGGCAAATAAAGATTTGATTGATATTTGAGAGTAAATTTAATGGGATTGGGAGTATACTCGTCAATTTTCATTTTCTTAAGGGTTATTGTAAGATGGAAGTGATAATTGGGATTTAAAATAATTTAGATTATTAAATAGGTGATGATTGTTTTACCTTCAAAAGATGCAGTGAATATTAACAACGGGATTGGTTTATGAAAAGAGAAAACAGACAAAAATTAAGTGGAATGGGTGAAAGGTAGAGCATGAGATTAAGAAAGAGAAAACAATCATTTACCCTCCTTTTGGTTTAACCGGGAAAACAAATGAGGGAGAGATATAATGATACTAATGAATTTTTTTTCCCCTTTTTAGGAGGAGAGGGGGAACTGAGGTGGGATGGCAATTGGCATATAACGTGGTATTTAACCCTTTATTAGTGGGTTAGAATCTGCATTTACTTGTTTCTTTAAAAGTGCAAATAAATGGGGTGAATCAAGTAATAATTGTAACTTATTCTATGCCCATTGGGCACAGGATAGAAAAACCGATTAACAAAACCCTAATAGTTATTTTGTAATTGTTATTGCCATATGAGGAGGTGCAGATGTGGAAAAGTCAAATTCTGGGTTGAGTTTATGTAGTCTGTTTTATAGTACCCATTCGATTATCGTAGCATAATAGATGTGTGCTGGAAGTGGGGCACCGTTTTTTATTTATTTATTTATTTTTNGGAGAAGTCTTTTGCTGATTGATAAGTGTATTTGGTTCCCTAAGCATTGATATAACATGGTTTTTCCCAACTTGAAAAACTGAAGGGTTAAACTATTATGGAATTGTTTCTTGTGATCTGTTGTTCATTCATTGGCAATCTTTCGTGAAGATGGACCTCACCTCCTCCTCCTATCTTGCTTGATGAAGATCATGATTGGAGAAGGGAATCAAATAAGTTTTGTGTCTCCTATCACTTGGGTCCTTGATTTCGCAAAATTTATATTAGGAAACCCCAACTCGAGTGTACTTTCTGCTCACCTGGTACCCTATTGTGTTCCTAATTGGATTTCGGAAGTGTTTAATTGACACTTTTCCTTGCTGTGAATCATGAGCACTTAGATAACCAAAAAGGATTTTTACCAAAAATGGAAGATTTCCTTTTCATTTCTTTTATATCCTCTAGCGTCATAACATCATTGTCGCTATTCAAGGTTATGACCTGGTTTCATCACGTGAGCAAGCTTGGTTGAAATCGTTATCTGTCTCGTTTATGATGTCTTCTGTGAGTGATTCTCAGTTTTTCTCTTCATTCCTCTAATTTAGATATTGTTCAAAGTTCCAACTGTGATTATTTTGGTCACATCTATGAAACATAATTTATTTAGGTTTTTTCCCCGTCTTTTTCAATAAATTGGCTGATTGTTAGGGTTCCTGTTATTTATTTATCTGATTATTATGATTTTAGAGCACTTGATGCACGCCTCAATATGAATTTGTGAATTAAAAATGAGCAGGAGGAAAAATTCGTGAGTTGATGGGCTTACCAAAGTTTGTGCGTCCCCCAGTTCCTGTCTTCTATTTCAATTAACTTGTTACTCTTAAAATTGATGTTCCTAGCTAAGACAGCTTTCTTCTTTTGGGAAAACACAGATGTTATTAAATGTCGCTGTCTCTTCTTGAGCATTTTTTATTTCTCTTGCTTATTACATGTACTTCTAATTCCATGTGCTCCTCATGGTCCTGAATTCTGTTCACATGTGTACCTTTTCTTCTCCCTGACTCTCTCCCTCATGTCCACTCTTTATGATGTTGGTGGACTACATTTATGGTTGTTTGTTTCACTTGTCTAAGTTTACTGGGGAAACTGAATCAAGAAATGGGAAAATGGCCAAGAAATTGAAGACAGGAGAAAAGATTTCCAAATGCTTTTATAGAATACAATTATTGTGTGTTAGTTACAATGTTTCCTTCCAATAAAATGATGGATAGTCCTATGAGCAAGATCAGTGTCCAACTTGTTTTTTTTTTGGTTCTTTTCTACTTTTTCGTCCTTCAAGAGTGGAGTCAGAAGTTATTTATCTTAAACCATTGCACATGGAATGCAAAGCAGGCCTCTTTGAGGATATTAAGATTGATGGTCATTCAAAAGACATGAAATTGATCTTACGGAAATGCTGAATTATGTCAAGATGTGTGAACAAGAAGTTGAATCTTTCTAATAAGAAGTTGCAAGCAAGAGGGTGTTTTGCATCACTCTTGCTCTTGTTGCATTGTAAACCATATCTTCTTTTGCACTACAAAGATTCTCTTTTTCCACTTTATACCATAACTTTATTGTTTGGATTTGATTTCCCCCTCTCAAGTTAGTGGTCACTACCTCGCGCAGTATATGGCTGACTTCTATTACCACATGCCTTGATTACACTGGCGAAAAATTGTGGGACAATAGTAACCTTGTTTTTTGCTTATTTAAAAGACTGTATACTTGAATATCTTTAATGAGTGATACACAATTAGGTCCATTGAACAAACCTAAATCCTTCATAAGTTTTCTTCCTTTGCTGGATCTGTGATCTAGAATTTTCTCTGAACTTATACAGGCATTTTCGAGTTAGGTGCTAACCTTGACTTTGTAGTTAGGAAAGCATAAGAGGTTAGATGGGTAAGTACCCATATCTATTTGGTTTGGGAGAATTGCAACTTGAATGTTTTCTTAATTGATAATTGCTTGTCTGTTGTAGTCCTATCTACTTGATTTTTTTGGACCAAACTTTAGTGAGAAAGTGTGGAAATGGTTAGATGGTTGAAAAGAGCCTATCTCTCTTTGGGGATAGAACTAGATGCAAGGTCATCACCTTCAATAGATTACAGTTCCTCCTCTTGGTTTCTCAGGAAACAGAAAAGTGTAGGGTTTTTTGTGTAATTTTTTTTTTAATGCTAATTCTTCTGAAATAAAATACTACACAATTCTGTGATCAGCTGCGTCATTTCTGCCTTTCCATCTTTTCTTTCTATTCTTTTCTTCTCACACTATCTTTGTCCTCTTCTTTTCTTGACATTGTTTATGCTTTTGCTTGAAGAACTTACGAGTTATTCTTTCTCACATTCTCTAATAATACCTTTGTTTGAAGCAGTCCGTGGAATGGGCTGATGAGCCAGTGGATGAGGAAGGAAAAACAGAATCACCTCCTGCTCTAACAGATGATGCTTCAGCATCAAATTCAGAAAAACGGGAAGAGTTAGGTGGTATTGAAGAAAACGAATGGGATAGACTTCTACGTGTCAGGTAAGAGTTAACTTTGGGCATGGTATTCAGCATTTAATGATGATATATGTAAGCAATTTTTATTGCATACAAACTTGTTGCTTGTTTTTCTTGCTATCTGTATCTACTTTTCCTGTTGTAACTCAGGATTAAAACTATAATGAGAGTTTGTTAACTTGCTAATTTGTTGCGTTGGCAGGTGGGAGACTTACCAAACTGAAGAGGAAGCTTCTCTTGGCAGAGGGAAACGCTTGAGAAAAGCTGTTTCTTATAGGGAAGCATTGGCACCTCATCTAAATGAAACTTTAAGTGAGGTAAAACCTAGAATATGCTGACACTTAATCTTCTTATATAGAGAGTAACCAGCCATTTGATAAACTCTCCCCACAGCTTGCACTGAACATATTTTACTCGTCGCTTCTGCATATTGCACTTAGTAGCTGTGTTGGGTGTAGCATATTGTTTTGTGTGTGTCTGGGTATTTGTCTTGTTCTCCGTCCTTGCATGCCATACTTGTGTGTCAAAGTGCTCTATGGTTGTAAGAAACATGCTGAGGTTGGCTTATTGTATATGGAAGACTGGAACCAAACATGATAGGATCTTGTGAAAAGGATTAACCCGACCTAGATGTTGGAAAATCATTTTATGTGAAAGCACTCCTGTAATGTATCTATGCGTCTTGAATTGAGGTTCATTGAGGTCAAACAGAAAAGCCTCTTTGCAGTTGCAGAGGCAAGGTCGTATGTGTCTAGTTCTCCATGCTCGATCATATGCTGAGAGGAGGCACGGCTGTATAAGTTTACTTCTTCCGAAATTACCCGAAATATCCGAAAATATTTGGATCGGGATATCCGCAATACCCGAAATTGTGGCATAGAAAAAGAAAAAACTATTTCGGATTCGGTTAGTAAAATCCACTTTCCAAAATTTTGGATGTCTGGTTGTCATTACGCGGTGACCGAGTTGAGAAATACATGTTTGTGACCCAAAACGTTTAGCTTTGGGTCGACTTTATGGGTTGAGGATGCCTATTTTGTTTCTATTGTAAATGTTGATTGTACTTGGTTTAGCTTCTTAAAAGTTAAAAGTTCATAAAGACATACATTCACATTGTATGCCAAATGTTATACACTGAAAAAAGGAAGAAAAGAAAGCAACATGATAGCGTAGATATTGGTTGATTTGTAAGCCTCAATTGATGTATCAAAATTGATCACATTATTACTGTAGCAGTAAAACTTGTTGATGGGTTATAGACTTGAATTAAGGAGAAGGTGCGAAATGTTATGCCGCATTTGAGTCTCTCACACACACGCACGCTTGCGGATGCATGCACACACACACACATACATTAGTATTGGACACACAGAATTACACGAGTTTGTTTATACTATGACTTTTGGCAACATTAGTAGTGGCGAAAAAGAAGAAGTGACGACAACTGGTTGAAAAGGCAAAACAGTGATAAACAAGTATACTAAGAAGAGTAAAGTAATCGGTCTTGTAGATAAAAGGGTGTAGCGTAAGAGGTAAGAAATGAGAAGGTACAGGAAAAGGGGGAATTTAATATGGCAGCTTTTTAACCATGTGTTTTCGGATGCCCATGTGCGCCAATTTGTATGTATTGATTCAACAGGTCAATCCATTGCAGGTTCACTACTAGTGGTTTTTGAGTTCAGTAATTTTGGTGTTGAAAGTCTTTGCTCAAAATCCAAAACTATTGAGTCGGTTTCAGTTTGGGTCAACTTTTGACAACATTACTAGTGGCAAACAATATTTGGATGATTTTGGGTGTGCAAACACTTGAAGGAAATTGAAGAGTGAAGGCAACTGGTAAATTATGTGAAGTTGTGGAATGGAAATCTCATGAATTTCTCGATGCTTTCATTGACTTTCTTTAATAGAATTGTAACATTCAAATTAATTTGGCTTGTCACATTCTCTGAGCCTTGAGTTGCAACATACTTTCTAGTCTTTCCATTGAACGCCCCAGTTACAGGCCCTGGAAAAAAGATGTGTACAGAATGCATGAAGGACATTCTACATCAAGCCTATCTGATTTAGCCTAATGTAGTCATTCTTCATATTTAGTAGTGCATTCCACATTAGCCTAATGTCTAAAGCGTGTTGTTACATGTCTCTTGGACCAAATATGTAAAAGGAAGTTGGAGTCCACTTGCTAGTTAAAAGATATTTAATATAGATATTACTTTGAACATCTTGCCAGATGCCCTCTCTGATTCAATCCAAGTGTTTTTCTGCAAGGACAGCTGTCAGAGTCGGGCGTCCGATACCATATGATCAATTTCAACGAACAAAGGGAAGGCCTGTTTGTAGGGCGTGTTTTAACTCTCCTGGTTAAATGGAAGAGGACATAAGTGCCTGTGTTTGTGCTGAAAGGCTTTGTTTTTTTTCTGGTATTTCAAACCTGATTGGTGTTGTTTCTAGGATTTTGGGTTTTTTCCTCTCACATCCCTCCTCCTTTAGTTCCTTCCCCATGAGTTTCTAGGAAGCCAAAATTGAACTTTATATTGGACCTCAAATTCTAGCCCATATTTGGGGTTCCTACAAACTCATTGGGAGGAGAGATTTAAGGAGGAGCGGGGAGTGAAGGAGACATGTGAGAGAGAAACTCAATATTCTAGAAACTAGGGCAGACATGCTTTTCATCTTGTTGTGATTATTATGTTTGAATTTTGCTGATAATATACTTGCTCTTTTTCAATGGCTTAGCATGAGGGATGATGGCTGAAATTTATTTGTTTGTTTTATATGTAACACATGTCAATGATATCATTCCAGAGTGGTGGGGAAGATGACCCAGAACCAGAACCAGAGCCAGAGCCTCAAAAGGAATACACACCAGCTGGACGTGCTTTGAAGGAAAAATTGTAAGTGGAATATTTTTATAGTAGATGCTTTCAAGTCATGTGTTTTCTATTTGTTGTTGGAGGAACTCGATATCATGCTTTCACCTTTAAAATGAAGGGAGTCACATTTTGTTTTGCACTGGTTATAGTAATGATGAATCAGGACTTGTTTTTACATTGTATCATAACATAGCCAATTTGGAACAAGACGCATCTTGTTTTCAATAGAGCTCAGTTCACCTAGTACTTTGGATAACAATTAGCCAAGAGCTCAGAAGCTTTCTTCCGAATTCCTCTGCCATTGTCATACCATAGCTGTTTGGTATCTTTGGTAAGAACTTGGAATCGACTTGAGGATCTTCAGGGTGGCAGAGGTACCTTGCCGGTTTTTCAGAGCAAGATCACCTCTGGCTTTTTTTGGTCTACAGTACAAGACTTGTTGACCTCTTCCCTTGCAGTATTAGCTAAGATGTGCCTCATCTCAACCCCGCCCCCAACACAAAAGAAAAGGGAAATTCAGGCTGAAGGGAGTGATTTGATTGACTTACACTTGCCCTGAAGGTTTTCCTGTGTTTTTTGACCAGAATGGTAGGATACGTAGTGGTTTTTCTTTTTGAACATTAAACAAGGTTGAGCTGACAAAAGCTGACCTGACACGATAACACGACACGAACCGGACACGAAATAAACGGGTTAGGGTTGAGATTTTTGACACGTTTAATTTAACGGGTCGACACGAGTTTACCCGTTTAATTCAACGGGTTAGGTTAGGGTTGAGATTTTCAACAAGAAACCGACACACTCTGACCCGTTTATTCAAATATGTTTGAGAATAAACTCATTTATACACTATTTTTGTTAAAAATTGATATGTGAATATACAATTTTCCTATTCTATGTACTTAATGCATAAGTAGTAACTAATCGATAAGTATCAAACAGTAATAGTGTTATTTTATTGATTTCTTATTTATATTTTTTATTTTTACGAGTAAAAACTTTAGATAAATTGGCAAAATGTGTTAAGCGGGTCGACACGAGTTTGACACGATTATTAAACGGGTCGGATTAGTGTCAAGCATTTCCGACACGATTATTAAATGGGTCGGGTTAGGGTTGAAGGTTTCTGACACATTTGCCAGCTCTAAAACAAGGCGACTGCTTTTACGATGAATCTTGCAGTGTTTGATATAAATTTCAGCACATGTATATGAAATGCTATCTACATTGTTTGAAAAGCAGATGTTGTTGTACATGACTTATCACGGATAATCTGAGTTCCTATACTAATGCATTTGCTTTATTTGTAGTGCTAGGCTACGTGCTCGGCAAAAGGAAAGAATTGCTCAGAGGAAAGCTTTTGAAGAATCTTCTTTAGCAAGGGGTTTCCCGGGACCTGAAATACTTACCCAGCACCCGCTGTCTAATTTTGAAGGGAAAGAGGAAACAATCCAAACAGTGCAACCATCTAGAGGCCAAGTTTCAGCAATCCAAATTGAGGATAGCAAATTGACTGAATTAGAGGTTTTCAATAGCACTAGTGGCAAAGTTCAAAAAGTTGTGAGACTATCAAAGCACAAATTCAGCAATCGTCATGACTCTTCAGTCAAAGTTTCGTGCCATACTGATAATACGGATCTTGGCCAGAATGTGGTTGCAAATATAGCAACTTCCGCTGCCCCAAACCCTTTGTTACCTGTTCTTGGACTTTGTGCTCCAAATGCTCCAAATAGTTGCCAACTAGAATCTTCTCACAGAAACTTTCCGAGATCATATGGAAGAGAAGGTAGACAAGTCAACCAATCGGATTTTCCTCTACAGACATCTGCTTGCCCTGGGATTTCTTCTGACAAGGAAGTAAAGGGTTTTGAGGTAGCTACTGGGAAATTAAGACTTCCTGAAATATCAACGGGTTTTCCCCAGGAGCATTTAAGAGGCGGGTTTCAAGATAACTCTCTCCCATTTCCTCTGGTACCTCCTCTCTCTCTCTCTCTGTGGTACTTCTTTTTATAAATTTTGTGAAGTCTGAGCTTCATAAGAGTTTTGGCATTAAATTTTCACATTTTATTTGCAGTGTCCTCCGCCATTCTTGCAACACAAGTTTCCAGATGCTGTCGACAGCTCGGGTGCCAGTTCTGCTGATTTTATGCAAAAGATGGGATTGCCCAGATTGCCTTTTGATGACAAATTTATGCCCACATTCCCGTTCCCAGCGAGTACCTTGCAAAACCCAACACCTGACTTCTTACCCAACTTATCGCTGGGAAGGAAAGATGAGAGTGCGAATGGGCAGGTTCCATCCACAATGCCATTCTTGCCTAATTTTAGGCTTCCATTGCAGGATATGCGTCGCTTCAATCAGGAAGAGAAGGATGCACTACCCACACTAAGTTTGGGACGCAAGCCAAATATGTATCCATCATTTCCTGAAAATCACAGGAAGGTTCTTGAGAATATAGCTATGAGAACAGGATCAGGATCAAGCAACTTACTTAAGCGAAAGTCAAAAGTAGATGGTTGGTCTGAAGATGAACTTGATTCTCTTTGGATTGGCGTCCGGAGGCATGGACGATGCAACTGGGATGCCATGCTTAGGGACCCCAGACTGAAATTTTCGAAGTACAAAACTCCAAATGAACTGGCTTCAAGGTGGGAGGAGGAGCAACTGAAGATATTGGATGCCTCTCCAGCCACGAGATCAAGCAAGCAAGCGAAATTGCACAAATCTGCCCTTTTCCCAAGCATTTCTGATGGAATGATGTCGCGGGCCTTGCATCAGAGTAGGTTAGGTGGGCCTGTTCAATTTCAGTCTCACTTAACAGACATCAAATTGGGGTTTGGTGATCTTGCAGCCAACCTTTTCCCATTTGAATCCTCACATTTTCCTGGTCTCTATAATGAAAACTATGCTCCTTTTCAACCTTTGGGTCCAGGCAATTTTCCAGCAAGGTTTAGAGGGGATATTTCTACGATTGTCCCTGATATTCAGGATACTTCATCAAATTTGCCAATGGAGCCACCAGTGCTTCATAATGCCTTTGTAGCCGGCAACTCAAGCTCCATGGCTTTAAATCACTCAAGTGGCTATGAAGTACGGCAGCCGGATGGATTAGATATGAACAAATATCCAAAGATTCCAAGTCACCTGGATAGGTCACTAAAAAATCCTCATGACCCCTCCTACGATGTGGGTTCTACTGAACCACTAGCTTCGGGTTTTCTGCCTAATCTAAATAATGCTCCAAATCTTTGCCGTTGGAAGGGAAAGGAAGTAGCAGCATCAGAGAGTAGTTCTTCGAAGGATAAGCTCCCACATTGGCTCCGGGAAGCTGTAGGAGCTACTTCTAAAACTCCAGATCCTGAAATTCCTCCTACAGTATCTGCAATAGCTGAGTCGGTACGATTGCTGTATGCTGAAGAGAAACCTGCTATCCCGCCATTTGTAGTTCCAGGACCACCGCCTCCTCAACCGAAAGATCCCCGGAAGAGCTTGAAGAAAAAGAAGAAAAGAAGACATCATGTGTTCGGGATGATGCCTACTGATATTGCTGGAAGTAGCCAAGACTTCCATGGCAGCTCCTCTGGTGATAGCCTCCCTTCAAGATCTATCCCCAACGCCCCTTCATTATTGCCAATGCTTCCATTGCAGTCCCCAAGTGTGGGGTTAATGAATCCATCAACCTCCTCTTCTGTTTTAGAATCGATCAGGAAAGCGAGCAGTGGATTATCTCCCTCTCCTGAGGTGCTGCAGTTGGTAGCATCCTGTGTAGCTCCCGGTCCGTGTGCAAGTGCCCCTCCGAACTCCAGCTTGGCTTCCCCAGCTGTTGCTGACAGCAAACAGCCTCTGCCCCTAGAATTGGATCTTGAAGTAAATAAGAAGGCAAGGGTTGACTCCCCACATGATTTCAGAGTGGACAAATCTCAAAGTGGGGATTCCAGCAAGACTCGGTCTGGCCTGCCCCATGCCAATCAGCCAGAGGCAGAAGATATATCATCTGAGAAAACCCTGTCAGATGATCAGACGGGTGATAATGAGCCATGACCATAGGATAGTTGCCAGGTGCCATCGGTCAAAAAGGGCTTTGTCAGATGATCATAGGTGAATGTTGTGCCATAGTGTTGAAGTAGACTTAGGATGTTGGATTAGTTATGATAACCACAGGTCACAATGGGGGGTTCAATTATCCCTTTTTGTGCATTTAGATTTCAACTCCCCCTCCCCCTCTTTCACCTTTTATTTTTATATTGACCACAGTTTTGTAGGTATGGCTGGAGCTGTTGTGAGTGTTAAGAAGTTAGCTTTAGTACAGGTAGTAAAATTGTAGGACATATCATGTAAAGCTTCTGTATGTGAAAAATGAAGTATATAATGTGGCCTATGTTGGTTTGGCATATCCTCTTGATCATCCTCCATTCACCATAGTTGTCTTAAAAATCATTGTTACCAGCAACTTTGTTTTCTACCAAGTGTTGTAAATATGTCATTCATAGTGCTACCCAAAATCATTTGGCCTACAACATTTGCTTTGGGTGCTATGAAGCTATTTTCAAGTACTTTCGGCAGTGTTGTAAGTTTTGAGGGTGGCAATTTTGTTTAACTAATTAAGGGTGTGTTTGGATTAATGGGAAATGGGTGATGGAGCAAACTAAACAAATAAAATTAGAGGGAGAAGGTGATTGGTGATAAAATGTCTCCCCCCACCCTCTCCCTCCTCAAGACCTCAAATTGTTGCTCTTTGTTTTCCTTTCCTCTCACAACATTATGACACACACCACCATTCTTGTCCTCTTATTAAACCTTGAAGACACCCTATTCTCTCCAGTTTGTCCCCCAATTCCATGCATGCTCGTATGTTTTATGAAATTATATTTCAAATTTGAGAATATTATATCACTTATAGGTGGAAAAAAAAAAAAAAACATACGAACATTCCTCCTACACCACATCCTTGAATTACTATCTAAAAGCCCAATCTTTTTGTACTCCTTTTACTCCATTCACCCTTCCTCAGTATAACTCTATGAAAATCCAAAACTTTTGTGTGTGTGTAGATGACTATTGCAGCATCTCTCTCCAATGGAGTCAATTGGGTGTTTCCACTTACAAAATTTCCATGATCTTCTCTCTATCATGATCATAAAGTCAAAATTTTAGGAAACTGAAGGGATATCCAAGTGGGCTGCCTCTTCTAGTATCTCTGATCTATTTGGCCCCATATTGGCATCTATTTTTTTTTTTTTTTTACTACCAAGAAATCTCTATGGATGTAAACAAGAGAAATTATGTTGTTCATCGAAGACTGAATCCTTCTCTCAAGAGGATTCTTTTGTCCTGTATTTGGCTAAGAAGGTTATTTTGGAGGTATGAGGGACTTTTATTCTGGTGCCCTTCAACCCTTGTGGTGCAAAGCTCGACATCACTCAGATACACCTGGCCAAATACATAGCTGTTGCCGTTTTGATATTAACGGCTGACAGTTTAGTAAGGGCGGTGAATGTTGTCGATATCACCAACCTCCCACACCAGGTAAGCAGTATTAACTTCTAAATTTCCAATCAAATTACTGTTCCAACAACTACATAGATGTGAATTTATATTTAGTTGTTCTTGGCTTTTTCTTACAGAACATTATCTTCATTCATTGCTACTTTATGTGCTTTGAGATTGCTTGTTCTTTCTACTTTTTGATTGCTCGCACAATTCACTGTAGCACCACTTTACATATGACATTTGCTTCCCATTTAGATCGCTTTGGTAATGCTGGCATTAATCCCCAATATGACAATTGTTGCTGGCTTCCTTATTTTAACTATCTTTTAGACACGTTTTTATTTGGTTTCATCTGCGTATGTGGTTTCATGCATCGCCCTCTGCATGGGAATTTAATCTCTAATTCTCCCTATATATATTGCTACTTGGTCTTTCACGAGAACCACAATCAACTTAACACTCTCAAAAGAACTTGTGCTTTGTTCTCTTTAGTCATGTCAACTCCCCCTACGGCTCCTTCTACTCCCCCGGTAGTTGAGAATGCCTCTAATAAGCCAAAATATCACTATACCACTAGTTCTTCTATTGCCAAATCTCCAACCACTCACAATGAACATCGAAGCAATCATGGAATTGGATGTTGTTCAAGTAACCCCACAAACATCTCCTACTCGGATGTCACCAAACTCGGAGTGGGAATTCAGTGTATCCCTATTGATCCCGATAAACCGCCTGAACATGTCCATATCGGTCCTGACAACGAAGTCCTAACTAATATTCACTTAGAGGGTTCTTCTCCTAAAGGCCCTCGTGCTGCCATGCATGGACTTATGAAAGAACTCCAAGCCGTTTGCCTCATTGGTAAGATTTGGGGTGAAACCCTTTCCTTTGCTTGTATCTCAGCTAAGCTTAAGAATGATTGGAAATACGTTAGAGGAGAATTTCAATTCTTACCAATGGGTAATAATTGGATTCTTTTGAAATTTGCTAATGCGGAGGATAAAAGCTATGTTTGGATAAACAGGCCTTGGTTCGTGCAAGGGCTTAATTTTGTTCTCTTGCCTTGGGACCCCAATTTAAATTCTTTTGAACAAGAAATAGATAGGGTAGATTAATGGATTCAAATTCCCCTCCTACCTTGGGTTTGTTGGGATTATGGCTACTTAACTCTATTTCAACTTATAGGTCCTCTGATCAAACTAGATGATTACACGTTAACTCGTTCAAGCTAAGGGTCATTTTTGCTCAAGTTTGTGTCAACATACACATTACTAAACCACTTCCTGGGGGCATTAAAGTTGAATTTGACGATTTTAAGTGTGAATTTTACTTAGTTTATGAAGGACTTCATGAGATTTGTGCTATGTGTGGGCATAATAGTCATCAACTAGAAAACTATCCTCTTAAGCCAAAACATACCACTTTGGAAGTTATTGTTCAGAAATTTGGAACTTCCAAACCTTTTCAGGATCAAGAACAAGACCTTACCAGTACTTTTCAATCTGACAATCCCAAACTACCTACTTCTTCTCTTAGTAATAAGTGGATTAAAGTCCAAGCTAAAAGAAAACTCGTCATGTAGATTCTAATAAGGGCAAGACTAATTACTAGCTACTATTAATCATACCGAACCAGGTATCAAAAGCTCTGAATAGCACCCAAGCTCTTTTAGACAACTCTCTCCTAAGAATGATCAGTCAAACTCTCCTATTGTCACATATTTGCCCACCACAGATAATATATTTAAACCGTTATCAAAATTTGCTGAACCGGCTCTTCATTCTGTTAGTCATCACCCAGCTCTCTTAAGTCCACAAACAATGTTGCCTCCTCCCCCCCAATCTCATGCGTTACCTCATGGTAACAACCTAGATTTTAATCTTTGGTTCTCTGAAAATCTAGGAGATCTTGGAGATCAGCTTTTGGATGATGAGGGCGATGATTATCTCTCGGAATCCATGGACTCGCCAAAACGCCGTAAATTAGATGATTTCAAGAACTCAGCTTCCTCATTCCGATCCTTATGAAGATCTTCGCTCTATCTTTTTTCATCTTTTCAAGCCATTGTAATCCTCTTATGTTTATGTATCAGCTTGGCTTATGGTTTGATTGTTGTATGTTTTGGTTGTGTTGGTGCCCCGAGTACAGGAACGATGTTTTATTTGGCTATTCTAGGATTGTTTGCTGTCTACTATGCTGGACGACGACATTAAGCCTTGGGTCCAGTCTCATTATTTACCACTCTTCATTTTTTTTGAGGGAAAACCGCTGAGCGGTGCTAGTTTTCCATTAAACGAATAATGTCCTCCGAAATTACAGTAGCAACATTTTCAGGAAAAGAGTTATCCCAAAATCGACTACCTACTTCCCATGGTTGCACATGTGCTAACTCATGGGCGACTCGATTACCCTCCCTATTAATAAATGACCACGAAACACTCCTAAAACACGAAATAAAGTCAACAATGTCGTCAAGGACTAAATCGAGGATGCTAGACCCCCTATGACCCGAATGCAGAGCATTAAAAACTGAGAGATTATCAGTTTCCACGACCAAGTGTTCGAAACCATGACAGTATGCCAACTGTAACCCTAGGAAGATAGCTTTGGCTTCTGCAATAGTCACCTCCCAGATCTCCATGAAATTCATCGTCGCTCCCACAACTGGCTCTCCATTAAACTGTCTACATATGATTCCAATGCAAGTTCCACATTCACCAATCTTTCCAGCGTCAACGTTAACTTTAATCGCTCCCAATGGCGGTCCCTTCCACACTGTCATTCTCTGTTTATTTTTTCCATTTTCCTTGCTACAGCACTAGCGATGTTCGTTTCATCCAGTAGCTTATACACTGATTGTAACACATCAGATGGTTCACGGGTAGTCCCCTCGAAGACTCGCTTGTTACGTGCCTGCCATATAGCCCAAGAGATGGTGCAAAAGTGACAGAAAACATCCTGATCGCACCTGCCAAGAACATCCTCAACCCAATCACGAAACGACCTACCACCCTTTCCCAGTTGCGGAAGCAAGCCGCTCTCTTCCCAGATCGCATCTGCTCGGACACAGTCGCGAATAGCTTGAAGCTCATCTTCTACTCTGCTAGAGCACAGGCTGCACAGCTCATCAAGTTGGAATGCGCTTGCTTAAGCCCCGTTTCGTTGGCAGAGCGTGTTGGCATGCTCGCCACATAAAAATTTTGATGCGGGGTAGCACATTGCACCTCCAAATTCTGTTCCATATCGACCTATCAACTGCTGAGGATGATGCTTGCGCCTCGGTACACTTCCCTTCCATAATTCCATGGTAAGCACTGCGAACCGAAAAGTTCCCTCGTTTATCCCAACTCCAATACAGCTCATCCTTTGGACGCCTAGGACTAAGAGGAATTGAAGTTACTCTTTCTTGTTCAAAGGGAAGAAATAGCTCCTGTATAATATCTTGCTTCCAACCCGACCCAGTATTACCAATTAAGGAGCTCACTCTCATGTCTGCATTTTGCCCTATTTGCGGAGAAATAACCATATGTGAAGTACTGCTCGGAATCTAGGGGTCACCCCATATTTTAATACTCTCTCCGTTGCCAACACGCCAACACATACCCTTCTTGAGAACCCAGCGAGCCTCCCATATTCCGCGCCATGATACACTAGGATTATTACCCAGTGATGACGAGAGAAAGTCACCATCAGGGAAGTATTTGGCTCTCAACATCTCTCCTAACAAACCACAGTCTCCTTTCGCAAGACGCCAAGCTTGTTTACTTAATAAGGCCCAATTGAACATCGTGAGCTCTCGAAACCCCAAGCCGCCATCTCTCTTCGGTCTACATAAGTTCAGCCATGACGTCCAATGAATCTTTTTTTCATCTTTTTTATGTCCCCAAAAAAATTGAGCCAACATCGAACGAACCTCGTTGCAAAAAGTAGCTAGTAGTTTAAATACACTCATCGCATAGGTAGAGATTGATTGGGCCACCGCCTTTATCATTACCTCTCTACCGGCCTTAGAAAGCAGCAAGCTTTTCCAACCTAATCGTTTCCAAATTCTCTCCTTCAGGGGGCCAGTAATGTCTTTCTTGGATCTACCCACGACAGTTGGTAGTCCGAGATAGCGTTCATGATACTCAACTTCTTCAACATGTAACACCATTTTCACCTGGTCTCTAGTCGTAAGCGGAATACCTTTGCTAAACCAGATTTTACCACTCTTCATGGTTGTGGGGTTCATCAGCGGATCCTCCTAACGTGTTCCATATTACCGTTCTGAAGAAGTTCGTTATTTTCAGTTACTCTCTTGCCTTGTTGTAGCCTATATGGCATATAATGTACGATATCCGGGTACTTTTCGTTCAGTATGATGTATGTCCAAGTGTACTGTTTTCAATTTTTTACTCTTGTACTGGTTGTTTATGACTAGCTTTTAGAATGTTCAAATGTCTCTTCCCTCTTACTAATGTAAGGGATAGAAAAGCCCTTTGTAATATATACTATATCATTAAAATAAGAGGGAAAATGTGTTTGTAGTATGTGGCTAGAATTACACCAACTCCTTCGTCATTTTTTGGACATATGGATCCTAGCTACTATCACATTATTTCCTTAGCATGTACATATTCCCTTCCAAAAAAAAAAAAAAAACAGTCAAAGTTTGGCTTTTTGGATGGTATAAGGCTTATCATATCAGACAATGGCTTGAAATACTTACTATCTCCTTCACAGGTTACATTTTGATTAATCTAACGCAGGAACATTTCTTACTCAACCAATGGGTACTATGCAGTGGCGGACCCAGAAAATATAATATGGGGGAGCAAGGATCAAGGAGGGAAAAAACGCGAAATATTTTTTTTTTTTGAAGGGACATCAAACGCATAATACATTAAATAAACTGACATAACATTATCATCATATATCATACAATGTGATCAATTGTTCCATAAAAATACAATTCAAGTAGCAAATATTCAAAAACATTACAATTGTTCTCTACGAGGTGCCATGTTTTGAAAGCGTTTTAGAATATCATCATCACTAACTTCTAGAAACACATCACTCTATATAAGTGACCAAACAATCACTCAATAGTGTATCACCCATGCTATTTCGCAACTTTTTCTTCACATAATTCATGGCGGAAAATGCTCTTTCTACACTTGCGATTGCGACGGGAAGAATTAGTACAAGCTTTATTAGCAAATAAACTCGTTGATACAACTCATGCTTGTTTGTTTCCACGAGCTTCATGGCGATTTCCCCAAGCTTGTTTTATGAATTAAATTTGTCATCCAACCGCATATCCTCAACAAAATTGTCAAGTTCATATCTAAGATAAACCAACTCAGTATCGAAAAACTCGTTAGGATAAAATTCACCAAGCCTTACCAATTTGTTCTTGTCATAACAAGCAAAGGAGTTAGTAGGATTCAAGCAAGCCATACACACAAGCAACTC
>BSSO01000424.1:0-34194 GCA_030267885.1 Mesembryanthemum crystallinum
TATATAGATATGCTTTCACCCAACTCAATCTATCCCCGATTTATAAGCCAACTCATCTTAAATTGGACTAGTATTGAGTGTAAACCTGGCAAACGGGTTGTTATGGTCGATAATTCGCCGGTTTGTAGTACATTTTACTGGTAATTTTTGTGTGCTTTTGAGAATTTCACTTTAATTTTTATCAGTTTTTTTATCGATCGGGTTAAAAGTCAAGTTTTGCCGGGTCAATAATCTCCTAGTCCCATATCTCGTAGTCTCACGAGTGCAATTAGTTGTTGGTTAAGTAACTTCTATAGTTTGCCCGGTAATTGACGAGAACTCAACTCTGTGTCGTTTTATCACTGAGGTTCTCTCTTTTTCATTTTATCTCTCTCTTTCTCAACCTTTGTTCTTCACCCCTGCAATTAAGCAATGGCAGCCAATGGTACGAATGATCTCTATTTGTTTGTTTACTTCAAATTTAATTGAGCAAGTTTTGTATTTTCATGGTTATTAATCTCAAAATCGCAACTTTTTTGGTTGATAGTTCCGCTCTCAGACTTCCTCGCCACTGCCGTTGATGCCGCCAAGAGAGCTGGCGAAGTAATTCTCTCTCTTTATCTCTCTCTCTCTCTCTCGAATTGAGAAATTACCCTGATCTTAATACTAAAGAACAATCCTTTTTCACAAAATTCGACAGGTAATTCGCAAGGGATTTTATGTGAAGAAAAATGTGGAGCATAAAGGCCAGGTTCGCTCGCTTGCTTTCTTCCTTGATCTTATAATTTCTGGATGTGAAATTTTTGTCAACGGTTATTCCTTCAATTCTATAGTATTAGTTTACTGATAATTTGTGATTTTGTGACCTCTACATTTTAGTGACTGTGCACTTTATATTGGACATTTGATTCTCGGAAAGAGATTAAGCATGAGTGGAATGTGGGCATTTTTGGGTTTTGATCAGTATAAGGAAAATTGTAGTTTGTAAAATTGTAAGGCTTTTGTGAGGAATAACTGTGTGGTTAGTAAATTGTTAGGACTATTTACAGATAAAAGCATGATTTCACTCGGAGATATGTCGGTTCCATGTAATGTTGGCCATTGTTCTTGAGAAAGATTAGCACAGTTTGGTGCTTCATTGGGAAATGTAATTTCAGTGTAACAATTTACTGATTTGATGGGGTTCAACGGCAGCAAAAGAGGGTGATGGTTAATTATCAATTTGTGTTGCCCCTTTAGGTAGGCATGGTGTTATTATCCTTACCCTGGCAGTAAGGTTCTGAATACTAGGCCTTGTCTCCTTGCATAGTATGCAATCATGCATGGTGGATGATGATAGTATTTATTGTAGCTGGTGGATCGTTTGATCTTACTAGAGCTGTAATGTATAAACGACCGTAAAGGAGGGATTGTTTTTTTTGAATTAAGGCACTAAGATGCGGCTGCTAAATATACAAATTGAATTCCTGTAGACAAGGTTACATAATGTGACTTGTTGCTGTGAATTTTGATAGTTTTTATGATCGTTAATATCTTGAATATCAAATTCTTGATGTAGATTAGGGAAGTCTAGGATGTTATGATGTGCTATACTTGATTGATTGGCAATTTGGTCCATGGAGAAGGGAATAGCGGGATTTATAAGACTGCAGGAAGGGTAAATTCAATAGATAGTTGGCAATTCTCTAAGTCATTACTGAACAATTTATCCATGCAGGTTGACTTGGTTACAGAAACTGACAAGTCCTGTGAAGATATCATCTTCAATTGCCTCAAACAACAGTACCCTAACCACAAGGTTATCTCTTTCACATCTTATGATGGTAAAAGGACCCAATTTTTTTTTTAAATGGTTGCCTTGTGACATGAATTTTTTTTTTAATTATTATCTCAGTTCATTGGTGAAGAAACTACGGCTGCCTATGGCGCTACAGAGCTCACCGATGAGCCCACCTGGATTGTCGACCCCCTTGATGGAACAACTAACTTTGTGCATGGGTAAATGGATGATTCCATGTCTCTTTCTCTTACTGACATCGTTTGAATTCCGTCTCCTTGTGATTGACTGATTGATATTTATAACCCCTGCTAAAAATATAATTTTCAGGTTCCCTTTTGTGTGTGTCTCTATTGGTCTCACCATTGGAAAGGTCCCTACTGTTGGTGTCGTGTACAATCCAATAATGAACGAGGTGAGAACTTCCAATACTTGGAGAAATAGGTTCATGCCTTCTATTCTAAAGTTCTCTTCAAGAATTCAGAATTTATATGCATAATAGTATCATATATATTTTCATCATCGTTTTTCCTTTGATATTCCTCGATTGACTCAAAAATTCAAGTTGCAAGAAAAACTGAACATGATCATTATCGGATGCACCACATTGCTTCTGGTGCAGTTCATGCACATATTGAGGATAGTAATTAACCTGTCTGAATTCAGCAACTTTTCTTCATTTCAGCTCCAGAACCAATGGTTATCTTTGTAGACTGACGTTTGGCCTTGTGATATCTAGCTTTTCACTGGAGTTCGAGGACAAGGTGCTTTTCTGAATGGAGTCCCAATACACGGTATTATGGACTAATCAATTGCTTAGCCTCTACATTTACTTTGTCTGAATCTAATATTTTAGCCTTTTGCAGTGTCCTCCAAAGATGAACTAGTCAATTGCCTTCTTGTAACAGAGGTAGTTGGGGAAACCCTTTACAAATGGATTTGCAGTTTATTTGCTACAATATGTCTTTATTCCATATTTATGTAAGATTACTTGTTTCTCATTCTGTTATGAAGCTCATTAACCTCTGGTTCTTGAGTATATTTGTGAGAATGATGCGACATTCGGAAAAACCTGCTATAACTCTCAGAGCATCATACTTGCAAGTGGCACTTGTTTTCTGACTTTATTGCTATCAAAAGCTATCCATTATAGTCTTAAATCTTTAGCAAATGCTAACCTTTTGTATTCAAATAATGGTCAAAATAAAAAGGCCTTCATTGGAAATGTTTTTGATAATAATCTTGCGCCATTTGGTGGAGCAGGTTGGTACGAAACGTGATAAATCAACTGTTGATGCCACAACCAACAGAATTAATGGCTTGCTCTTCAAGGTAAAAACCTGAAGTCAATCATTTTTTAGATAGGAATTATCCATTTGCCCAACATCAGTGTCTATTGTTATTAGGTGAGATCCATTCGAATGGCTGGCTCATGTGCATTGGACTTATGCGGCATAGCATGTGGAAGGGCTGATCTTATGTATGAAAATGGATACGGTGGTGCTTGGTACGACTTTCAGATTTATATTTCCCTTTTATCTGTCATTACTTGAAACCTGTCTTTCACCCGTGATAATCACTATTGAGTATTTCCTTTACATGAGAAAAGGTCCAGGGGTTACTTTTTCTTGATATGTGGGCACAGTTTACATTTTTTCATCTTGTTTCAGGGATGTAACAGCTGGCATTGTAATAGTTGAAGAGGCCGGAGGAGTCATTTTTGATCCGTAAGTAAAAAATTTGCCCATGTTAAACTCTTCTCCTTCTCACTATTAATTATAATAGTGTACCCTAGTAATGTTTTTCCCCCAAATGACCAAATAGGTATATTTAATGACCACAAGTGGACAATTTGGTATATAAAAAATCTCCGGTGACATATAGGTATTTAAAATGAACACCGGCAACCAATATGGTATTTTGAAATTAAATACGTGTCATATCCCCCAAAAGTATGCCGGAATACAGAATCTCGGTATTTATTTCATTTAAAACGTATTGCTATGCAATATAATTGTATTCTATCTCGTATTTTATGGGGTATTTCCCCATTTAAGAGCTCTTAAATAGCTCATAAATGGGGAAAATACACAACTAATGATAGAAAAATAGCTCTTAAATGGGAAAATACCCCACAAAATACGAAGTAGAATACAATTATATGGCATAGAAATACATTTTAAATGAAACAAATACCGAGATTCTATATTTCGACGTACTTTTAGGGGAATATGACACGTATTTCATTTTAAAATACCATATTGGTTGCCGGTGTTTATTTTAAATACCTATATGTCACTGGGGATTTTTTATATACCAAATTGTCCACTTGTGTTCATTAAAAATACCAATTTGGTCATTTGGGGAATGTTTTTCAGTTCATCATGGTACTATGTTGAGGTATAAAAAGTCTTGATAGATCAACAGTGGGTAATGATATCCTATCAACAGTGGGTAATTATATCCTTAATATTTAGGATTCACTTCCCAAAGCAGTGATTGCAAAGTTTAACTGTGGCCTAATCCTCTGTTCAGCACTGTAAAATCACAGAACATTGCAGTTTGTAAGTGAAGATTTGGTTAGAATTTGAAAAATTCTGATTGCTTTTGTTATATGGTTAGGTCTGGCAAGGATTTTGATATAACGGTAACGCGAATAGCCGCTTCCAACCCCCTCATTAAAGATTCTTTTGTTGAGGCCTTCAAACAAGCTGAATGAGAGAACAAGTCCAGCAAAAATGCGAACAACATTCATACTACAAACTGAAGTTGCATCCGTCTGTCTAGCAATATCAGCATTTGAACAGTATTTCTTGCTTGTCAGAAAATCGGCCATTGCAATAGTTGTTTGTTTGCTAACGTTTGTTCGTATGGCATTAAATTCTACCATTATTTTATGAATCCAGTAAAGACCTTGGCGTCTTTGCTGAACTATTTGTTCCCTTACCACATTTTTATGTGCCTTTGTTCAATCACTGAACTGATATTCTCATATGAAGCACATTTAGCTGTCTCTTTTCTTTGCAAATTTTCAGATACAGATCTGGTATAATATGGCAAATGTCATTTGCCATTTTTAAGAACAAACTGACATATTTTTTTGATAATGTCTGTCGATAGGAGCTAGAGTATGTATAATGTTGCATCTAACTGCAGGCTGCAGCTTCTTATAGTCGCATATTTTCAACATTCCCCAAAGGTCAGTATACATTACTTGTATATCCTCCAGTTATATTAATGTGCGCAATCTGATAGCCATAGCACGATCAGAAGATTCATGAGTATGTGCAGTTGTAGCATTTCTGATCTAGTAGTTGCTAGTTGCTTTTCTCACTTCAGTTTTCTTTAAACTTGATGTTAAATGCTAGAAACTAGAGTCGTTGCAACCAAATAGCATTACTCTGCCATATGTTCAGTAGTAGTTAGGACTGGTAGGAAAGGAAAGTTTTATTTGTACTTTTTGCATCTATATATATTTACCCTCTAAACCTCATTTGCACTGATATTTTTTTTTTTTCACATTAGGCTTTTCAGTTTTCACTCTGTGAATTACGCTTTAACGTGTCTTTGTCGTGTCCTTGCTCTTGTCCATGTCCATGCAACTTAGATAGAGACCATAGGAATGTATTCTGCGGCATTTTGAAGGTGGGGGTGCAGAGAGAGAATGAGAGAGTAGAAATTTGGGAACACAATTGCTATATCTACAAAAAGGCAGAGAACATGCCATGTATCTGTATGTGGCGTACACAAAAGATGTAAGCTACACTAGACCACCCTGGAATCCTAAAAGATGCCCTTAATAAGGTTGATTGGTTAATGATATCCAGAGTAAATCTGTATGTGCAGTGGGCAGTTCCCTTAGTTTCTCCCATATTTGCATCCTTCATCACGGCCTTACGTAATAAGTGCCGCCATTCAGAACCTGATCCTGGCTTCTGATGCCTTCTTCCCCAGATTTGCGCTTCCTGATGCACGACATAAACACCTCCAGCCCAATGTCGGTGGCCACCAGGGCTGCAAGTACCCAATAGTAAGTTAAACTCCAGATCTTGTCGGGGTTGAGGATCTTGAGCCCTAGGAATATGTTGATGACACTGAGCATGATCACCATCGCTCCGGTGAACTGGTGGTATCTGTTCCAGTAGGATCTGTACTTGTGATCCTTCTTGGGCCTTATTAGAATGGCAGACATCTGGTAAAAATAAATAGAAACAATTTAGAGAGCGTATCCACATGGTGCTTGAAATATCTGAACTTCATATTCCTAAGCTGGTTCAGAACTTGGTGTCACCCTTAAACTATGAAAGATTACTAAGTGGTTCCAGACCACCACATTATTTGTGGTTTCAACCATTATGCGATGATGTACAAGGTCACATGGTCCCTGACAAGTTGGTCTCGTGTGGTGTATTTTTTATTCATTGGTTAGGCTAGGTTCATTTCACCTAAATGAAACTGAATTGATTTGAACCGAAAGGGAACTGATTGATTAATATGTGAAGATAAAGCAAGTTGCAAAACCAAACTGAATATGAACTGGCCTTACCTGAAGAGTACCAAGGATGAAAAGGGCAATGCCAATGCCTCTATGGAGGGGAAAGTGCATCGCTGACTCGTTGCCGAGCTTGATACCGATCGCCCACCCGGCAATGCCGATAAAATAGGCGGACAGTTGACAGCCAACATGAAGGTAGAACCAGGCTGGGTCTGCCGATGGGAATTGCCTCATGTACCGTGCTATAAGTGCCCCAATTGGCATCAGTAGTCCCCAGCTCAGCGCACATAGTAACCCATGTAGCTGCAAACGTTTTAGTAGTATTAGTTAGTAATTTAGGAACCCATTATAAGATTATGAAGCATAGTAGGAGTAAACAAATTAGGAAGCTCATAAGTTTGGAATAAACAAACCACCATCATGTGCTGTTTCCTAACTTATTGGTCTGCTCATGGCGATTTTCACGCTCCCTTAGCTCAATGCAATGCAAGACTTAACTCTTGATGTGTGAAATGTACTGTCTATTACTCCCTCCGTTCTCAATTGAAGTTGACGTTTGGTAATCCGCAACTATGAAGTCTTATACATCCAGTGTTTATGAACATGAAAAAAATCCCCATAGTATAGTAATATATAGTTTTGTTTTATCTGCATTTTAACTCTTCTCTTTATTCGGTCTTGAATCATCTAATATATATAGTTTCTGATATAGACCCAATCAAGATGTAATAAAAACCACCTATTCTACATGCCTTGAACGTTTGCGTTTTCACAAGAAAACTGAAATAGAAACCAGATTTATTACTACTAATCGGATGAAAATAAACTTACGTTTCTCATGGAGAAACTGCTAGAAACAGCATCGTTATCATCGGATGTGGCCACACTGGTGAGAAGGTCGAGGGAGGCCATGGACCGGGCATTAGGGCCGGACAGTGGATGAGCCTGCGGCTTCCCGTCTTTGGATAGCGGCCCATCTTGCCATACCTGGTTCAATGACGTCGAATTGTTGGGCACCTTAATGGTAGCAAAAATAATGATCTCGTCGTCCTGACTCACCGCTGACAACCCTGACACGTCGAAGCTGAGGGCCCCCGTAGCCAGGTCCGTGCCATAGCTGGTGATCGGGGACGTGTAGGCCTCCACAGACCCATCACCCTTGCGGTACGCCACCAGGCACTGGGCCCCAACCATTCCTTTATCAACCGGGTTGAGGGCCCACACCACCCATTTCGGGGGGGCCGTGGCGGGGATGCCCATGTGGCGGTACGCAATCTCGAGGGTGGCATTGAACGGGTTGTAGTTCCAATGTAGGAACGAATTTAACTCGGGAAGGTCAACGCACGTGCTGAATCCGTTGGGTTTAATTGACCCAAACTTGTAGCTCTTGCACGCAGCCGGTTGAGGCTGAGCGTGCGAGGGGACCATGGTAACAAGCAGTACGAGGAGGATGCATAAATTTGCCATCTTTGACGATGACATGATGGGATTCCTCATTGATCATCAAATCGATGATCGATGATCAATGGGGAATTCCAAATGGAAAAATTGGGAGATTGATCAAGGTGAAGAGGCACAGAGAGGCCCAAATGAGGGGTTTTATTTATTTATAGATGATGAAAAAGAAGTGAGAAGAGTGTGGCGAGAAATATGGGAATTAATGTATATATATCCAATATATGTAAGAATGGAAACAGCTCACTGAGGCTGTCTTTTGTCACAGAGATGTGGTGTTTTTCTGTGGCCTCTTTGATGTTAAATACTCCATTTAACTTGGGAGTTATTAGAACATGCATTTAATTTTATACTACCAAAGATCTAAAAATAGAGGTTTTTAATTTCTAATTTTCGATATAATGTCGTGTGCCACTGCTACACACATGATCCGACACTAAAGATACAGAAGGGCCAACCCATGTAATTAAGATTGACAAAGATAATTTACAAGGCTATTATAAAGAACTTCCACATAAGAATGGTCGTGTAGTATTGGGAATTATAATTATAATATACTATATGAAAGCAAACGTAAGTTGTAAAACATAATTAAATTAAAGTAAATGTAATGTATGAACGATATATTGAACTGGGACTAGAAAATTTACATGACTAAGAATAAGATCTTACAATGGTGTTCCATTTCATTTTTCCCCTATCTGTTTTATGTTGATGATAGTTAGTGGTCGCATGATGTATGATATTTTGGTGAGGTTGATTATATTAATCATGATGATGGTCTTTACATGATTCATTTTATTTAATTTGAAGATTTATTACAATAATAAATACCTTTTTTCCAATCTTTATGAATGTACATTTAAAGATGAATCCATCACGAGGAATCCAATAATATTATAAATACTTCTATCACAAAAAGATGAGTTAGGAATTAACCGAGGAATTTCAAATTTGTACTTTCATACCGCTCACTGAAAAAAAAAAAAAAAAAAAAAAAAAAAAAAAAANAAAAAAAAAAAAATTCTCAAATAGGGAGTGGTACTGGTACATAAGGGAAGAAGAGCATGCATGAATAAGTAAGCAAGTTATTACTTTATGGACAATGTATTGGGCCTTATTAAGATCTTCCAAAACTAATCAGTGGGCTCAAACCTAACAACCAATCATTTTCTAATACTAATAAACCCAATCTTTAAGTGACCAAAAGTGACGGACTTAAAGATAGGACAGCTCAAACTTGATAAAATTAGGCCCATTGATCGCGAGGTCAATTTATAGGTTATCAGTCATCTTACTATTTCAAATTGGACCATTTGCCTACTCAAATAATACTCCTACTACTACCAAGCTTTATTATTACTATTATTGTTGGTCACTTGGTTCTTTCATATTGGACTTCTCTGGTCCCAATACTCCCATCAAATTTAACAAAATTACAAATTTGGATTTTTTTTAATAATAGTTTGTATTGTGAGTCCTTACTTTTTCCTTTTGTCACAAGGAATAAATATATAGGAGTATACAACAATAGCTGAGATTAGGAATATGAAACTTATGCAAAATTGCCGCATGTCTTTCATACCATAATGTCATCAACACAGATCCCTGGTCTCAACTCTCATTGAGCAAGCAAGTTGAAAGTTTGAACCTATAAAGGCTCAAGGTGAGATGAGAAATAAATCATATTACTCAATTAATTTTAAATGACAGATATTTTTGAGACAGAAAGAGTATCAAATTATTTGCGATTTTAATTTAAAAAAAAAAAAAAAAAAAAAAAANTCCTGGAACAGAGTTCCATTATCGGTTTTGATTTAATAATATAGTATATGAATATCATTAAATAGAAAATTAGTATTGAAATTGATAAAGGTAAATTCTTTGAATCTTATTAGAAATTGAATATCATATATTGTACTAATATTATTGGTCGAGATTACAAATAACGTTGTAACATATGGCAAGGTGTTATAAGCGGAAAAGGTTCAGCTTTTCAGGTACAAGGAATGGTGCACTGTCCGCCACTAAAAAAAAAAAAAAAAATTGAAGATGTTGATAGGAAATTATTACGGTTGAGGCAAACTGATAAGGCTGGCCCACTGGGCCCACAATGGCCCACATCATTTATAACCCAGGCTAGGGCCTAGGCCCATCTTTTGAAAGGAGACCATAAATGATTTCGCTCCACAAAAACTTATGTGAAGTGACTAATATTTGAGTATGCAAAAGTCCTAATCAAAGTTGCTTATGCATCTACGATTAATATGTTTGACCTTTAAATTTGAGTCTCACTCCTACTCGTAACTCCTATATATCCTCTAATATTCATTAAGATGATGAGTACAATGGGGAGGAATATTGTGCTTTCTATTACTATAAGGTTGAGTGCTGTTTGATTATAATTGGTTTTCTTGTCTATTCCCAAACTAACATAAATATCCTTTTTCTTTTTTTTTGCTTTTTTTTTTTTTTTTTTTTGAGGAAATTGAAGTAACAAAAAGATATATGAAAAAAGTAACATGGTGAAAAGCAATTTGAACTTTTTTCCCATACATAATTAACATTATATGTACTTCGAATTCTCATTTGATGGAACCTTAAGGCCAGGTACTCTTAGAGCTTGTTCGGTAAACTTAGTTGTTACACTAGTTGTTAGTTGTAGCTGTTTAGATAGTCGATAGCTAGTTTTGGTAGCTGTTAATCGTCAATTATTGAAAATTGGATTGGTCACCAACATTAGCGGTTGAGATTAGTGGTTCACTACAAAAAAATGATGTGAACCATTACCCAACCAATAGCAACTACCTCAAAAGCTACTCTAAGTAGTCTTTCCGAAACTGTACCTCAATCACTAACCACTACTACAAAACGCTACCTTACCAAACACCTAAAATTCCAATAATAGTGGTTAGATTTAGTCAAACCATTAAACTCTACTTGAAACTCTATTGCCGAACACAACCTTAGTAGAGGTATGTTATTTTCAAAGGTGGGGAGAGTGGGGTTTGTTCTTTTTGCTTGATCAAAAGTCTTCAACAATCTACTAATTAATGAAGGAGAATTACAAATTCTAAGGAAAGATTTTCTATAAGCAGTTAAAGTACGCTGAGGCATTGAATCACTATAAACATTTTAGTGTTCCACTTGATATCTACAAAATTATTAATTTTATAGTATGTTATTACTCGCATAAAAAGATCAAGATATCATCCTCACATACTTTTTTTTTTTTTTTTTTTTTTTTGTGCATAGGAGGTGCAAAGGTCAATACAATACAATTACATACAATTGGGGAAGGAGGGGAATCGAACCTGGGACCTAATATACTCAGTGCCTCAGTTTTAACCACTAGGCCAAGATCTTATCAGCTATCATCCTCACATGCATATTGTTCTTTGGTTTTGAGTTGCATGCATAATTAGGAAATGGAGTATTTATTCATTTTTTGGGGTGCAATTAATAAGAAATGAAGTTTAATGTAGTAGATAACAACAATCATCAAATTAATGCGGAGATGGAGAAGCTTAACAATATAACTCGACGTGATTAAGCAATTCATGGATATTAATTAATTCATGTATTGTCTATACAAATTGAAAATGGCGGAACCAATTCACATACATAGAGGATTATATTATTATTGAATTATTCCATAATAAGCATTTTTGTTTGCAGGTCGATTCTTCAAGTCAATTTAGAGGCTCTACTGGCACTGCTTGTCGGGCTTAGCTGTATTAATTATTATGGATAGTTAAATTAATTAGGCAACTCTTTTGATGAATGGTGATGCTGTTTTGATTCATACATGTCATCAAATCATGAATAATCAGTATATATATATATAAAAAAAAAAAAAAAAAAAAAAATTGTACAGTTATATGGCATATCTTTAAGTTTGATATGGAAATTGAGGGAATGAAACTTCAGGTAATCCACGATAAATTTGTGTAGGTGCTTCTCAACATGCTTAAACCCTTAATTGATGTATAAACTATAGATTATTTGCAGTGAGCCAAACACCTATTATTGAAGTATTGATTGAGAGGAATTAGAAAATTAAAACTCTAAATCAAAAGAATTAGCCGGTTTTCTTTCTTTTAAAATAATTTAGTTAGGGTATTACGATGTACAATAAAATATTATTAATAGTCTAAGAATAATCCGAATAATTAATCATAGAAGGATGACATTTGTTTTTCAAAATTTCAGAGTTGTAATAATGAAAACCCTTTACTATATCATAGGAGTGTAAAACAAATAAAATTTATTAGTAGAAATAGTTTTAATGTTTAGAAGAATTGTCTCCTGATTAATTATGAAATTATATACTTAAAATAACGTGTTTGTTATGAAATTAGAATATTCAAGGTTGTGCATAGGAGGTACCCTTTAGGAACATCTAAATCCATTACTGACATCAAAAGACAAATACTATCTTAATTCGTGATTACCGTTAATTACTCCCTACATTCCACTAAAATCTTTATGTTTTGGTTTTGCTAAGTCAATGTTTTCAAACTTTGACTATTAATATGTGAAAAATAATATTTTAGAGTAGTATTTTCACAATATTAAATAAGTTTTTGATTTTATATAAATACAATTATTCATGTTCAAAAAATGTCATTTTGAAGACCATTCAAAGTGAAAACATAATAACATTAGTAGAACAGAGGGAGTATATATTAAGGTCCACATATATATATATATATACAAAACACGAGCGTCTATAATCTACAGTAGTCGATGATTTTTCATGTACCATCAATTGACAATGGGAGCTTAGCTGACTTGGAGTAATTTGGTGTCGAAAAGGTAGTCCCTCGGATAGTTCAACCCCTAGCTAATAAAGTAGTGACTACTTGTACTACTAGTTTAAGGTGAACATTGTAGTGTCGGTAAACTCAAATTTTGGGATGGAGTAATTATTATATCATCACTTCCTATCTTTTTACTAACCTTTGAATGTATAGGGGGTCAACTTAATTTGATCCTAGGTAGTATATGTTTTTGTGCATTAGTGGCCCAATCTCAATGTTAACCCGTGGAAACACCTGTTATTATCGTCATCATCATCACCACAAATCATCTCTAATTCTCATTATGCTTGAAATCAAGATGGTGAAAGTACAGTTTAGATGAATATTATATATATGAAATGTACAACTTTTTCTTTTACTGTAATTAAGAAAGTTTTGATCACATCTCTAATCTATTGCAAATTAGTGGCACCAAAAGCTAACTTTTGAGCAAAAATTACAACTTGAAACCTGTAACTTTTTTTTTTTTTTTTCTCTCTCTCTCTCTCTCAAAACTACCAAACAAGATTTGAATCAATGCAATAACTAACTTTCACTTGGCAGCTATAGCTGATTTTGAAAACTACCAATAACAATTACTAACTTTTACTTGACAGCTAGATTTTAAGTAAACACTACATATATATAGTTCGAAGCTTGCAGCTAGTTATTTTTCTCTCAATTACCAAACAAGATTTGAAATATTAGTTATAGCTAATTTTGCCAAATATAACCTTAATCCGATCCGTTAATAATATCAGAGCATGTAATACCTTATAATTATATAACCCCACCAAAAGATGGTGAGCTACTATTGCTTGCTTTAGTTTATGATAGAGACCATAAAAAGGTTGAAAAATTACAATTAATTTTTAGTAGAGTGAGAAATTGAGAACCAAATATCAAATATGGTCCATAATTGCACGGGTGCGTGGCGTATCTATAATTACTTTCAACCTTTAATTATTTCCTTTGACGTGTTGTGATATTATCAAATATATATATGTGCTTGTCACTCACTACCGATTTGCTTTTTCTACCACCCAGTAAGAGTATAATTAATTGATTAATAATTCCTTAATCTATCAATTTCAAACTCCTTTTAAGTTTTCTTCTCATGTGTCAAAATCCTGACATCCACTTAAAAGAGGTCCAAAATTTTCTATTAAAGGCGAAAGGAATTTGAAGGAAAGGGCCAATATGGGTTTATGATCTAATTAACGATGATCTATTATATCCCTATATTGCCTAATTAATTTACTCCCTCGCTCTCATCATACGTAATTGGTGAAGTTTTATCCTTTTCTCACACGTCACCTATGACCTATTTCTTCTAAATTGAAACAAATTAAATGTCGATTTCATTGATGAGCTGCAAATAGCTACTTAATAATTGTATTACTTTTCAACTCGTTGCTAATACAAATTTAATATAGATCAATTTGGCTGCACCAAAAAAAAAAAAAAAAAAGAAAAGAAAAGAGAGAGAGAGAAATAGTAAAGATAAGTCCAATGAGGTACAAAGGTCAATACAAATAAATTACATACAACAAAGGAAGGGGGGGAATTGAACCTGGGACCTAATGTACCCATGGCCTTAGTCTTAACCAGTAGGCCAAGACCTCATCCATGAATATGATCTAGAAGTAATAATTGTTAAACCATATTAAATACAGTAATTAAAATTTGTGTTACTTGATCTCATGTATTATATATGTGTCAAGTTTATATTTAATATACACTAGTTACGTAATTCTAAATAACCTTTTATCTTCTCACAAGAAACAAAGAACTAGCCTATGTGGTTTGGGACAAGCATATATACTCTATCTTCATAATCCTAGTTGACCAGGTTACTTAGGGTTGATAGAACAACTCGGCATGTTTGCACAGTATCAGAAGAAACAAACATACAAGTATTAATAATTGAATGATTTTTGTTATTAGTCTCTAATTTATATATAATCGTCATTTTATAATAACCTTTGTACCCCAAGACCTAAAGACCGGGGCGCAAGGTCTCGGAACTTAAAATATACTATATGCGATACAAATTTGTTTCCATTATCATGACATGTCAAAAGAAGAAAAAAAATTAAAACTAAAAATTAGGTGATGTTTGCCGGATCTGATGTGATTTATGATAGGCTAATAACGATTATATATAATTGATGATTGTTGGTCTTTTGCTACATGTGGTTTTGGATATAGACTGTAGCTAGGGTCATTCATATCTCACCATTGTTTACCAATAATTTAATTAGATAGGAAAATTGAAATTTAAACATTACTTAAATCGTTGTTTCATGATGAGAGTTGACTGCGTGAGTCACTTTCTGAGTAATATCTACTAGAAATAGTAAATTTTATCTAGTTATCCAATAAGTTTATCGGAATTAGTAATGCAGACAAACTCGAGTAGTTTAAAAATTTATGTACCTTGTAATTTTTTACTTCCTTTAGATAGATAAATAAACGTCTTTTATGTACACTGTATTATTATTATCTTATAATTTTAATTGAGATAGATTTTATTTCTTACCTGAGTCAAACCTATATAGAATATTTGAAAATAGTGGGTGTAATGTGCATGTCTGTATATAACACACGTATAGTCAAACATGTATATGTTGCTAGCCTAGTTGGCATGTCTAGTACATATAAGCAATGTATGAATAAAAATAAAACGAAAATTCAAATTGAGAATATATACCACTAGAATTCAAATTCACACTGATGATCGATCACCAACCATAAGGAGCAGATATAGCAAGCTGCATGTCAAAACCATGACATGAACGTAATTAGATTATTTGATCCTCAAGGATCCAAAGAAACATCCTAGCAGCTACTGTATGTGGAACACAAGTAATATTATTAGAATATTAGTACTACCATGCATGCATTATCTCTTAGCTTAGACATTATATTCCCCAAGACTATTTAGAGTTTTTAAATTAAATCGTGCTCCTTGCTAGCTAGCTATATATAGATCAAATCTTTATCTCATCTGATCTCTACCAACAGTCAAGAACTGGCAAAGATACACCGGAAATTTAAAATTTAGGATTTTTTTTATAAGTATTTAATTTATTTATTTGATATATATATGACCTAATTAAAATCCAAATAATTGACTGGAAATTTACACACAAAAATGTCAATGATATGGACATGACTAAATTCGAGGCTTAAAAATATAAAACTCTTAATCTAGTACTATATACCATATTTACTAATCAATAGAATTCGAATATCTAAATGGCATAATTTATCTCATAGAAGCATCACTACTCATTATAGTGTCTCTCAAGTGTACAATACAACTATATAGTTAACATTCTCCTTTTAAGTGCTACTCTTAATATAGGCTATGTTCAATGAATGGGAATCATTTTAATAATTACCCATTTTTCGCATTTACATATTGATCATTTGGATAATTGACACATAAAATGTTTGATTTCTTTATATTTAATTTAAATGAGTAACGGTATATATGTCGAATATTTAGAAGGTTACTGCGTAAAAGCGGCACTAGAAAATGAGTACAGGAGAGGATTCTTATCCAAGTTCAATTCATCTAAACTAAATTGTAATAATGAACTAAGTAACTAACTTAACTAAATTATAGTGTCGAACCACTCATACCAACTACTTATTCGTAAAAGTATACTTATTAACCTGGCTAGGCTGGTTGCTGGTTTACGCGAATGGTACCTTCCTGCATGGAAGCACGTGTACTCGTATGCGCAAAGCAAGAGAAAGAGAAAGAGAAGGAGAAGGAGAAGGAGAGAGAATCTAAAATCTGACGTCCACCACACCACCACGAGTTTCAAGGGTATCCAAAACAGTTGACTGAGCTCTAATTTCAACTCCCATGCTAACCGTCCGATGACGATCACACGGTGGAGAACGGGAACCGAAGAGAGAGAATGAAACCGTGTGGTGTACGTGGATTATATATATTTATATTTATATTCGTACTTTTTCTTCTTACTAATCTGATCTTTCACCTGATCCGTTGGCGAAGCCACCTGTAAAACACGCCCTGGCCTGCCTCGCTTTTGTCGAGATTTCTGTACGGTCAAATTACTCTTATAGTTATAACTGACTCTGGTCTAAAGTCCCAGCCCTCTCAACTACCTTCCTATAATATAAATATATGGTTTAGTCCGACGTACATTTGATGTATTGTGTAGTATGGAGTATTAGAGAGTGTGTGATTGGAGAGATAGTGCATTTTTTTATTGTAGTTGTAAGTTAGTGGAGGGGTATAATAGAAAAGTTATGGGATTTTATGGGTTTTGAAAGCTAATTTTGGGACAAAAAATATGGTGTTTTTGAAAGCTAATTACGGGACGGAGGGAGTATATGTTTTATACTAACAACTAGCTTTGAAAAAAAGATACAACTTATCCATTATTCTCTTAGCTATCAACAGTTTTTGAAATAGCAGTTACAGCTTTCATTTGACAACTACACTTTAATTTATTACCATTTTAAAACAGCTTTCAACCAAAAGTTTCTACTTTATTTCAACTAATCTTGTAAATTACAAATAGTTTTACCAAACATAACTTAAATACATATAAGATTTTGCGAATAATATCTAAACGCATGTTATGAATGTAGCATTACTCTCATTATTCATCATCGTTCCCTCCTTCCCACGTGTAATATGCAGCTCACTGCTCACCTCTGTAGCTCTGTCCTTTTTTTTCATTTTTTTTTTTTTGTTTTTACAAACTCCAATGAAAAAAAGTAAAAGAGGCCGGTGGTAGGTAAGTGGTAAGTGGTAACTTGTCCTTCACTATTGCTAGTACTGTTTGCATTATTGTTTAACTGCTATTGTACTTCTTTAAATCTTCATATTCAAATTTCTGTGTTAGGAGTAATTTAACCTTTTACGGTGATCTTAACGCAGGAGACCAGGAGGTGATTTCGTCAAAATTGACCAAGCACAACAAAAAGTAGTATGGAGAAGATCTTACTTTCTTCGACTCAAATAATAATAATAATCTAATGTTGTAGAACTTTTGATGCGATATCAATAATGCTTACTACAGTTAGTTCTCTCTTAAGCAATATCTCAAACAATTATATTATGTGAAATTCGCCATCTATCTTAGCCAATGAAGTTTTGGCTTTTAGTTGTCAAAGGAGTGAGTACTAAGTCAAGTGAGCTAGTCCTTTTTGTATCCAAAGTTTTAAGATAGACCTCTACTTGACTTGTGTATGATGTTGCTCGTCTTCTCTATGGATCTTGTCCAAATCCATTGAAAGTTTCACAGTTGTAGTGATTAATACTAAGATTCTAATACAATAGGCCTAGTGAATAGTTTGAATCAAACACTTAAACTCAAAGTTTTAAAGACGATGTTTCAAATGCAACTTTAGTTTCTTCAATAGTATCAATTAATTAAGACAATGCTTCTATAATGCAGCGCTCTATTCTTGAATATTTTGCTATTTAACATTATTTAGACAAGAAATTTAGTAATTTATCTTCAATTCTCTTTCATCTCAAATTAAAATAATTGTATGTCCTACTTTCTACTTTTCACTATCAAAAAAATCCCTCAACAACCTTTTATTTTTTTTATTTTTATTTTTTGTTAATTTATCTATAATTATTTTGGGAGCAGAGCAGGGAAAAAGAAAATTCCATAACAAAATATTGCTTAGTTGACCAGAAGGACTGGTGTTTGTATTTTTCTTCTCCTTTTGAATATATATCAGTTGATAGTTTGATTCAGTTCATTGCTTTTAAGCTACGAAAAATAGTATTAAAATTTATTTTCATCACACTAATGAGCAAGTTAATCATTTTTAAGTAGTTCATCAACCAACTAGTTGACTTGTCCCACCACCATCATTAAGCTGCAAAGTTCTACTTCAACGCGTAAGCCTTTTAAATTTCTTAATAGAATTAAGTTTGTCTTTTTAAAAAGATGAGGAGAACCAAAATTGTTTCAACTGATCCACATTACTTTCAGTCATCTTATGCCTTTTTTAGATTTATAATAGTAGAATACAAATAAAGTAGACAAGGAGATCATTGACTATACGGATGTATATGGCATAAAATAACTTTGTTTGTGAAATTTGATTTTTAAAATTCTTTATCTACAATATTGTATTTTGAATAACAGGATAATAAGCTTTATATTTGTCATCAATTTCTGTTGAATGTTACCTAATGAAAGGTTCTTGAAGCATAAATAGAAAGTATGAATGAACCGTCCCAACCAAAAGTTTAAGCTGATGGTTAGAGACATTCATTCGAATTTTGAAAGAGTAGTGCTATTCATTATTTTCACTTCAATCTCAATATGCTTCCGTGTCAAGAGGCATTGAACATGACAAATGAAACTGGCCTAATAGAAAATGAAATTGGTCAAAAATTGGGCTGCATAAATTACGATCTGGACCAAAATTTTGGACCGGATCGACTCAAACCAATTCCAATCGCTCGATCCTTGCAAATTCAAATTTTGGTTTACGGTTCCAGTTCGATCCAAGACTTGAATGGACCAATTTAGATCAATTTAAACCTATTATCTGATTAAATATAATTTTATACTCCTTCTATTCCAAAAAATAAGTTTTTGTTTGACTTTGTGAGGTCAAAGTTCGCAAATTTTCATCGTTAATTCATGATAAAGTATAAAGATCAAGGCTATGTTATCTTCATGTGATTTTTATTGATATTTATTGTTGATTATTTATTTTTGTTGATTTTTGTTGATTTTACTGATTTTTGTTGATTCATTAGATTCAGCAGAAAGCGACTTTGTTGATTTTTGCTGATTTTTGTTGATCTTACTGATTTTTGTTGATTTTACTGATTTTTGTTGATTCTCGTTGATTTTTGCTGAAATCAACAAAAATCACATGATGAGAACATAGCCTAACAAGGTAAAACTACTATCACTAGATTCATTTTCAATAGTATTTTCAAGTTGTAAATTTTTATAATGTACGTTTGCATTTTTAGAATTATAATTATTTAGGGTCAAAGCATCATTTTGAAGACCGTGCAAAGTTAAACAAGAATTTTTTCTTAGGATAGGAGGGAGTAATTATTTTTTTCGTATTTTTGTGTTTAATAATTACCCTCAATTTATTTTTAACCTTTTCAATTATATTTAGTTTAATATATTCTTAATTTGCCTAAATTTAATGAAATACAAAAGTAAAGTTATGAGAAATCATATGTAAAACTAAAGTAGGTCCAAACCGATCCGATATTGGGTATTTCCAATCCGATTTGGTCAAGGATCTGAACATCTTTCGGTTCGACCTTCGGTCCAATGAATTTCCAAATAACAATTTCAACTCAGTAAATTTAGATCTGTTTGTACTAGCCCTACTCTCAAAAATAAAAGGACCCAAACAATCTAAAAACACAATAAAGCTTGTTTGGTAGTTAGCTTGTTTGGATACCAGCTTTTTGAGCCAGCTTCTTGCATTTTCAGCTTGTTTGATTATTTGACAATTTAAAAACACAATAAAGTTTGTTTGGTAGTTAGCTTGTTAGATGGCTTTTTGGACCCAAACAATCCAATTTGGAAAACTTAGGGGAGGGTAGCTTTTTGCATTGGCTTGTTTAATTCTCTTTTCAAAATGACCCTCTTACCCCAATGTTGGCAATAATTACACCCCAACCAATTTTACCCAAATTATACCCATGTAAAATATTTGTCATTTTATATATTACCAGCTACTAATATCTAACTAATTTTACCAAACATCTTTTATAACCAGCCAATATTGCCAGCTAGTCAAACTAATTAATACAACAAGTTATCAACAACCAGTTAATCGAACCAGCCACCAGCTATCAACTGATTGCCAAACAAGGCCAATAATCGAAGCTAAGGAATAAAGAAGTCTAATAGGTGAAGTAAATTGTAATGCCTACAACATCAAACAAACTAAACACGACAAAATACTACTATAACATGATCATGATCTTTTTGTCAAAAAAAAAAAAAAAACATGATCTAATCTAAAAAATTGTCTTGATACTTTATAATAATTGTAGAAAAGGACCTTGCATTGTGGAGTAGTAAAAAAAAAAAGAAAACAAAAAAAGAAAAGAAAGGGCAATAGTAACAGCGGTACACAGTCGAAAAAGCGAAAAGGAAAGTGAGAAAAACAACAAAATTAACAAACAAAATAGGGGAAGACGGCGACGGCACATCTGCATTACATTAGCCAGCCCAACTAATTTTAGTCTACCGTCACATCTTTTTATTTTTTTAATAAAAAAACAAAAAACATGAATTGAAATAAATTATACAAAGAGGAAAGAGAGAGAGAGAGTATTCTATCCTTACGGGTAGGTCACAAAATGACAATCACCCGCCTTCCTGGGCCCTATGACTACGATTTTATTACAAGGTCTTGGCTGGGCAAGGTTAGCTACTTAGCTTCTACTCTATTTCCATTCAAATGAGGCATGCTATGAATTAGTTTCCTTTTTTTTTTTTTTTGGTAGAGTATGAAAAATTAAAGGAAATTTTTTATTTTGTATATCCGACGTTAGATTTAATTGCAATTTGGGTACCTATCTTTTTAATATTCTCATTTTAGGTATCTGGAATTTTAAAAATTGTCTTATTTGGGAACTAACAGTGTTAAAAACTCAGTTAAAATGCTGACGTGTCATTAAGCAAAAAAAATTTTAAAATTTCTAAAAATTACCAAAAAAAATTCAAATGTTATGAAATGTTTATTTTTAGTTATTTAGATTTTTTTACAAATTTTTGGGAATTTTAAAAATATTTTTTGATTGATGACTCGTCAGCATGTTAACGGAATTTTTAACGCCGTTGGTGAAGTGACCCAAAATGAGACAATTTTTAAAATTTCAGGTACCCAAAATAAGAATATTGAAAAGACAGATACCCAAATTGCAATTAAGCCTAACGTCAGGTACCCAAAATGAAATTTTTCCAAAATTAAAATTGAGGCAACGGATTACTGTTTGAAAGTCATCTCATCCCAGCCCTAGGAGCATATGAATATGAAAATAGTTACTATCTGATAAATTGATCTGCTGGAAATATAATTACTTAGTAAAAGTTAAAAAAAATTATATGACATACTTCAGATTGTTGCTTGATTATATTTCCTGGATATAAGATTGAACTTATATGCGTTTATAGATGTAACAATTAAGTCTTGCGAATGAGCTTGTACTTTAACAAGCAATTTGTGCATTTATCACGATCTTATTGTCTCTTTCTGACTGAATGTACCTATACATGAGTTGCAAAGTTTCGTATCCCATTGTCCATTGTTGTATACCTTATGCCACTAAGACTAGTGCTTGTCCCAAATTATAGGTTGAGGTCTTAATCACCTTTTTTTTTTTTTTTTTTTTTTTATTGCAACTATTATGATAACTTGGGGTGGATGAGGTTGCTAACTGTTAAGTGAGTTGTCTCAAATGGATAAAATGAGAGTGCTTTGAGGTGTTTATAACTAAAGGGGTTACTCCACCCATTGCCAATTGGTTTTGGGTTGGAACCTCCTCGATGTTATGGACACTCTCTAATGGGCCCAATTGTTGAAATTTAACACTAACACATTAGTGAATTGATCCATTAAAATTGATTGTCACATAATTAAGGTGGATGAGATATTTCCACGATAAATAAACACCCATTTGTTGTTGCAGTGGGTACAATATTGTCCTCTATTTATTCATCTTTTAAATTTGAAATAATCCAAGTTTTAGTTGTGAAACCCACTATATTTTAGCCTTGAACATGTGATAGTAGGTGCGATGAATGTTGAAACTTTATGTCATTCTCTATTTTCAAATACTGTACTACGTTGAAGATATATAGTTGAGGAGAGCCTTGCAAATTTACGCAATCCTCCATGAATATTTCCCAATTTAGAATGATCATCATGCAGCATGTAATAACCATTTATGAAGTACAATACTCCTTAGAGATTATGTACGAACCATGAATACTTATCTAAGTCATCCTGATCCATCACAAGCAAAGAATTCACAATATTTATAGGATGCATTTGGGAGTAAAAATTTAAGGTGCAATATTTTATAATTAACTTTATAATGGGTGCGATATGATAATAAGAAATAAATTTGGGCTAAATCACTTAACATATTTGGCCGGGTACACTTAACTATTTTAGATCTGAGGGCACCTAATAATTTGCCAGAATTAAAGGGCTATTTGTTTTCATAACTATATACTAGTATTGTATATATAGCATGCGTGCATGATATAAATTATATTGGTATTAGATTGATATAACATGGTTAGATGGTTTTTGGTGGGTAATTTTTTTATGAAATAAGAAATATTAAGTGAAAATAGACATGAAAGAAAAGATAGAGGTTACCAAATTTTGCAGGTGAGGAAGTTTCATCGGAAAAGTTATTGATTCATATTTTTATATGGTGATGTAAAATGTTGAAAAATGAGGGGTAGAATTGACGAATCAAAATGTTGACACCAACTTCTCGAGTTGGCTTAATATATAGAGATAAGTTAAAAGTTATAATTCTATTTAGGATTTTTTGTGAAACACTATCTTTTATCATGCCCAATTTGTGAATAACTACCTTTTAAAAAAAAGTTTGCAAACAACTACCTTTTAAGATCACTTTTCTTGTAAAATGATACTTATGGTTGGATTCCGACTAAATTTTGAGTGAAATCCCAAAAATACCCTCATGTTTTGTCACGTAAGCCACTTAAACCCTCACCCTTCTTCGGTTTCTTCCTCTTCCTTTGTTCTCTCCTCTCTAATCTTCTTCATGATTCTACATCCTTTGTTTTGATCTTCCATTTTCTTGTCGAAATAAAGCTATGAGAAAATATGGGTGAGGGTTAGGTGGCTTACGTGAGGGCATTTTCGGGAGTTCACTAAGTATTTCGTCGAAAACCGGCCAAAAGTAATACTCCCTCCGTCCATCTCAAATGTTGTCAAACCAAATTTGCACGGAAATTAAGATGGGAGAAGAAGTGGGTAATTTTTCCAAAGTTGCCTATTGGACTTAAAACATTTAAATATAGATAGTGGATAGAGAGAGGTAGGTAGAGAATAGAGAGAGAAAGGGTGAGGGTGAGGGAAAATAAATTGATTTTAAACTGGGAAGTGTGTTTAGTGTTGAATTTTTTATATTATTTGGTTTATAGTGGAGGGGTATTATGGGGAAGTATAATGCGATAAAATTGGTTTGACAACATTTAAGATGGACAAATATTTTGATGGTTTGACAACATTTGAGATGGACGGAGGTAGTACTTTACAAGAAAAGTGATCTTAAAAGGTAGTTGCTCGCAAACTTTTTTTTTTAAAATATAGTTATTTACAAAACGGGTATATGATAAAAAGGTAGTATTTCGCAAAAAATCCTTCTATTCAATCCCGCATGTAGAACTACGCGTTTTTTACACGTTGAAATACAGGTCAAATATCCAACTAGTACAAATTTGGATTACTTGGTTATTTGGCCCTTTCCATATACTCTTCCATTCCATATTCTTCTCAATATCATTCACCAATTCAATTATTTATATTTTTATGAGTATGAATAACAAAAATTGATTTCTCTCTCACTAGTATTTGTATATTAATTTGCTTCCTCACTAAGCTTGGAAACACAATAGTTCCTTTTTAACTTTTTCCCCCAATTCGGTGTATATGATATAACTTGTTTACTAGTAAGTCAAATACCTCTTCAATATTTCATAGTTTAACTTTAATAAAGCCAAGATAAGCTATTAAGATGGACTAATGGAAAAAAAAAAAACCCGAATATAATTTGATTTAATAACCTATTGATATCGATGTAGTATAAACCTACTTATTATTAGAAAAAATTGCCGGAAACCCCCTTATAAATATCACTTTTTGTCAGAAATCCCCTTTATAAAAAATTTGTTATAAACCCCCTGAATTGCTTTCCGTCATGGTCGAACCCCCACTCCGGGAATGGTAACTGATTTCCGGCCAAATTTTGGGATTTGTCTCTACATGTGAGTGGCACATGACTTACAAATTCTCATAATCTACTCATTGTCAACCAAGAACTTAATATTCTAATTCTTCAATCCCTTAGCCTCCATATAAAATTCATTCGAATTGTCTTGGAGAGCTTTTTATTTTTTCACACACACACACAAAAAAAAAAAAATTGAAGGAAAGTTTTTTTCAAAAAAGTACTCCCTCCGTCCCTGATTAAAAGTGTCGCTTCGTAATCCGCAACTCACATTTTAATTTATATACGGGGAAGTTTCCGGCAATTTTTTTTCTTATTATTATCCAAAAAAAATAAAAATAAAAAAATAAATAAATTGTAGGACCCCAAAAACGTCAGCTACACAACAGTAGGTGCCTGCCCCCCTCCTCCCCTCCGATGGTTACATATGGCGATCACCAAGCTGTCACTCTATCCCTTCCCTTCCCTTCCTTTCCCTTGCTTTGCCCTGCCTTTACTTTTGTCTCCACAACCCCTACTCCTTCCCTTCCACAGATTAGAATCACTCAACTCTCTCTCTCTAACTCTCTCCCTTTTTCTCTCTCTCCTCTCTAACCTCCCCAAAAACAACAAAAAAATCTCTGAATCCTCCAATGGCGTAAAATCCCTAAATCAACCAATTTCCCTCCCCCCCCTTCTCTCTCTCTCTCTCATAATCATAAATCCCCTCAAATCAAATTCGAAGCTCCGAAAATGGTGTCGGTGGAAGACACTCATCACTCCAACTCAGCCCGAATACAACTACACTCCATGTACGCCTCCTTTCACTCTCCCTCCTCCGCCTCCTCCACCCGTATTTGGCGCGAAAAGGGCCGCTCCATGCGTACCGTCCGCTCCACTCTCTTCTCCCCTTCTCCCGGCTCCTCCGGAGATTCACCCCCGCCGGCCACCCCCGCCGGCAGCACCTTCGTCTCCGAGAACCTCACAGACTCCGTCATGGACATCCGCCTCAACGAGCTCGCCTCGAGAACTGCAAAATCCGTCAAATCATCCTTCGCCGAAGAAGATTTCCTCTTCGACAATCTCTCTCACTCCTTCAGCGACTACTCCGTTTGCAGCAGCGACATCTCCGGCGAGCTCCAGCGTTTGGCTACTACTGCGGTTGCTGAGAACGGGTCGGGTTCCGGGTTTCCGAGCCCGGATCTGGAGCCCGAGCCCTGCGCTGGGTTCCTCCAGAGGGAGAATTTCTCGACGGAGATCATCGAGAGTATCTCCCCTGAGGATTTGCAGCCGACGGTGAAACTCTGCGTTGATAGCTTGAGCTCACCGTCGGCTGCGATCAAGCGATCGGCTGCTGCTAAGCTGAGGCTGCTCGCTAAGAACCGGGCCGATAATCGGGTCCTGATTGCAGCGGAATCGGGTGCCGTCCCGGCTCTTGTTTCGCTCCTCAAGTGCACGGACCCGTGGACTCAGGAGCATGCTGTTACAGCAATCCTTAATTTATCACTCCACCCGGATAATAAGCTTCCGATTGCAGAGGCTTCGGGGTCGATCAAGTCTTTGATTTATGTCCTCAAGACGGGGACGGAGACTTCGAAGCAGAACGCGGCAGCGGCGCTGATGAGCTTGGCGATGGTGGAGGAGACTACGAGGCTGACAATCGGGGCGAGCGGGGCGATCCCTCCGTTGGTGGCGCTGCTCATGAATGGGAATAGCAGGGGGAAGAAGGATGCGCTTACGACGCTGTATAAGCTCTGTTCGGCGAGGCTGAACAAGGAGCGGGCTGTGAGTGCTGGTGCGGTGGTGCCGCTGGTGGCGCTTGTAGCGGAACAGGGGACGGGGATGGCGGAGAAGGCACTTGTGGTGCTGAGTAGCCTGGCCGGGATTGAGGTTGGCAGGGTGGCGATTGTTCAGGAAGGGGGGATTCCGGCGCTGGTGGAGGCGGTGGAGGATAGCTCACCCAAGGCGAAGGAATTTGCGGTTGGGACATTGTTGCAATTGTGTGCTGAGAGTGTGAGGAATAGAGGGTTGTTGGTGGCTGAAGGTGCGATTCCTCCTCTTGTGGCTCTGTCTCAGGCTGGTACTGCTCGTGCTAAGAACAAGGTGAGCGTGGTTTTTTTGTTTGCTTAATGTGGTTTCGATTTCTTTTGGTTGCCAACTAAATGAGGGAAAGATGTGAACAAAAAATTATGCATATTTGTTATGGTAGTTGAAATTGTTTGAATCAAAATGAGGTAGTAGTGTGAAATTGGAAGATTGAGGTTTTAGTTTATGTGTGTGTTGGGTGACAATGTGAAAAAGTTGGGAAATTTTAAGCTACCAAGGTTGAGTCTTTTGCCTTTGCTAATCCTTTTGTGTGTAATTGGTGGTAATTGATGATTCGAGATTATGAATGATTACTTAGGTTATGTGGTTGAGGTGTTGATTTGTGTGCTCAAGGTTTTAAGGTTTAAAGTCATTGAGTTCAGTAATAATTGTTTGAACTTTTCTTCGACTGGTGATTAGGGGTTAAGTATGGGAGTATGTCGAACATATAATCATTGTGCTTGGCAGTTCAGTTTTTTGAGGGCTTTGTTATCCAAACACGGCAAACAATTGAGTTGGAGATTCAATTTCTGCGTTGAGTTGGATTTTTTTTAGCTGAATTGGTATCAGTGTGTCTTCTTAACTTCAAATGAACATGATTTTGTTTGTGGCACTTTTCCTTTTCAAGATGTGATCTGCCATGATCAGCAGTGAATTTGCTCATACAGACTTCCAGTTGCTAAAAATGATTGACATAAGAGTCATAGAAGGATTGTGAAGGTTACTGGTTTAGAGATCTTTACTTGTGTGGTCAAGGCCTGTTAGGATTCATGTAAATTTAACAATATCTCATACAGTATATTTTTCTTAGAAGTAGGGTTGGTGACAGATATTTCTCTAGAAAGAGAGATTTTTGGGAGCTAGGTCTTCTGGGATCCTTCATTATTTGGTTATCTAGCATTGTAATGGCTTCATTTTCCAACCCAATTGGGATTGAAGGGGTTGGAAATGCATCTCTCTACTCCAAATTGGGTTTGTTTGCTGGATGATTCTGCTTATAACTTGATATGAAAGCTGCCATAAAAACATTTTAAGTACGGCTTGAAATGAGTCAGTCAAATTTGCCAAGCATAAGATTTCCAAAAGCATCACTTCATCATCCAAACAGATTATTTTCTAAATGTTCTGATGTTTCGAGTGAAATTCTGAAAGATTGCTGGTTTTGTTGAGAAAGCTGCTTTTGACTTAATTCTGGTCATTTTTGGTTGATTTTGTCAGGCTGAGGCACTTCTCGCATACTTGAGGGAGCCAAGGCACCCAGAGGGTTCGTCTTCAACTCCATAACTAGCAACAACGTGGTAAAAGATTTACATTTAACCATGGGTATTCTTCTGTATACTGTATATATAACAAGAAAGGGAGGTTTGTTTTGGTGTTGTGTAGTAGTAGTAGTAAGTAGCATGTACAGTGTGTTTTGGAAAGATGAGGAATCTTACTAGAAGATGAAGACACAGATCTATAATTGAGATCTCAAGCTGACATAGATATTTAGTACTTGTAGCTTGTAAGCCTTGTATTAGGTTCTTTTGTTCATCTCTCCCGTCTTGTTTACCTTTTCTTCTGTTGTTTGTTAGTATTTTGGTATTGTAGCCACATATTTGGAGATGGCAAGAGTTGTTTGTTTTTCCGCAATGGGGTGAATTTGGGGGCTCGGCGGGGTTTCTAGTCCTTTTTTTAGTTTTCCTTGTTTGGGTGAATCCAAATTTGTATGAATTTGTTACTAGATGCGCCCTGCATATGCTTGGGGGAGTGATGGAGGACAGAGAGGGGGTGCTTGTACTCCATCATATTTTTGCTCTTTTCGCAGAATAGGTTGAGCCATACATGTGCTATGTCTGGTTGTAAAATTACTTATTCAATGATATGTTAGGTTGTTGGGTGTTACTTACTTACAAGTGGCTTCTTTGTCCACTTATCTTCTGGTAAGATTTAGCTGCCATGTTGTTGTGCTTTATTGTTCTTTCTGAACAGATAATAGCTTTTGCTCAAAATATAATCACCCTCATCAACCCATCCAACCAGAGGCGATATCTAATCCAGGATGGCAAAACTGAAGATTAAATGTTATGTTCCTCGTGTATTTGGATCTGGTTTGTGCACATTGACGTCTCGGTCTCCTGAAGTTCTTGCAGTTTCCAATTCAGTTTAGTGAACTTCGATTTCCGTTACTATTCTTAGGACCTATTCTGTCCAATTTCTTGTTGCAGTTTCAGTTTCGGATTAGTCCAGTTGAAGAGAACAAGGTCCAACTAGCCAGGTACTCCAATATTCTGTTGAAGAGAGTTTATTTGATACTTACTACTCCGTACATTGAATCAGAAAGGTTTTATTTGAACGGTCATTAACATGACCATCAACATGGTACAGCTTCAACAGGAAGAAAAGGCAAGTTTTACTATAAAAAGTTGTACACTAGTATTAAACTTGCAATCCTCCATAGGAACTATATGATGCATGAAACGTCTCAAAAATGAAATTTTCATCACGTAACACAAAAATAGAATGTCTAAACCATAGGCTACATAAACATGACCAATTTTCCCAGCATCCCCTCGAGCCTAAAATCTGTTGTTGATAGTCAGTCGATCAATTACCCCTCATCACCAACAAATTTTGCTCATTCTGAAAGAGATGCATAAAACTGGTCACTTTAATCAAAAACCTTTTAGTCCTTCAGCAAAATTATTCACCTCAAAATAAATTAGTGGCCTTTTTTAAAAAACGCGACCACTTTAATTCACATATCCAAATCATGTGCTCAAGCTCAGATGTTAGTGCCTTCTAAACAGTTTCCCTAGCTAGAACTCGGTCCAAAGGCGACCCAAATGGCTCATTCATGATCTCTCCTCCCTGGCCGTCTTCTTGTCATTGCGTCCACACAAGCTCGGCTTGAATCCCTTCTCAAGCATCTCCTCGACCTCGGCGAAGGCCAACCCCTTGGTCTCCGGCACGATAAAGTAAATGGCTATGAGTCCAATGAAGGCGAACACGGCGTAGAGTAGGAAGGTCCCGGAGGAGCCGAGAGCTTCGGTCAACGTTAAGAAGGTCTCACTCATTATGAGGTTGGTGCACCAATTGGAAACAGCCCCTATCCCCCCACCGACTCCTCTGTATCTCAATGGGTAAATCTCTGAATTTATGATCCATGGCACGGTACCCATCCCTGGGGAGTAGACGATAATGTACAGCCCGAGGAAAACCACGGCCATGAACCCAATCTTGCTCGGACATCCCTCCGAAAAGTACACTCTTTTCTCCCCGTGACATGCATCTTTTGTTACATCCGTAGCAGCAATGCACGCTCCAGGACCCATCTGTTGTTAGGACCACGTGTTAAAAGAGGATATATTTGATTATCTTACGAAAATAAGAAGAAAGAAAGACAAAGTGAACTGTATGTAAATCTATTGTACTGGCTTCTTTGGCGAAGAGTTACCTTACTGACTTTATTGGCACAGAAGGCACATTGCTTATCAGTTTGCAAGCAAGTCATACAGTTCCAAGACGCTGGATTTGGAGCCGAGCTATAAGGAGCACATGTAGAGTTAGCTCCAAAATGAACGCTCTCGTGGAGGCTGACCATAGGGGCGGACTTAGAAGCCAAGTGAAACGTAACCCCTAAGGCCGTCAGACAAATTATGACACCGACCATTGAGATCATCATCATGCTTCTCCTCCCTTTCCGATCCACAAATAGCATACTCACAACAGACCCGATGGCATTGAGGCCGGAGGTGACCAGTGAAAGCGCCATGGCGGTAGAGTTAGAGGCGATGCCAGCCAATTGAACGATCGTGGGGCTGTAGTACATGATGGTGTTGATACCCACACATTGCTGAGCCACTTGGACAGTGACCCCTGCAGCTAAACCACGACGAACAACTTTGTTGGCGCACGCCTTTTTCACTTTGGTAAGCATGCTGGCATTGGCCATGTCACCCTCGACCTCACGCTCGTGGTCAATCGAGGCCTTTAGAGCTCTCATCTCTTCTTGCACTTCCTCTGGTGGGTAGATTCTCCCTAAGATTTCCTCTGCTTCTGAAAGCTTCTCCTGGTGAAATCCAATACAACATTAACACTACGTCATATTTTGAAAAATTTCAACCTATACGTTATTTTTACTTGGTGTTATTTTTCAATTAAGTTAAGGATAAATAGACGATCCAAAATAAATGAGATGCAAATTTTAGTAGAGGATCTGACATTTCTGTAAAGCCATCTGGGGGACTCTGGCAGTGTGAGCATCAGAATGCACTGAAGGAACGCTGGAACAGCTGCCACTCCAAGCATCCAACGCCATGTTCCTCTCACCTGACCACCAACAAGATTCAAGATTAAGAACCACGAGATGTTAAGGTCCAGTTCACTTCGTTAGTCATTACTACTATAAACTTATTTTTTCTCTCACATAATACTATTCATCCAGTCCAATTCAACTCAATGTCATTCACTTGACCTTATGCTGTCAGCCAATCCTAGCTAGTTCAAAACGGAAAATATAGTGAGAAATAGGTTTGATTTATACCCTTGTAAAGCCTAAGTTGATGAGGTATGACAAGAATTGGCCAAAGGTGATGAGCAGACCATTGGTGCTAACAAGGGCACCTCTGATCTCAGCAGGAGAGGTTTCGGATATATAAAGAGGAGCAGTCATGGATGCCATTCCGACACCTAACCCAACGACTACTCTTCCGATAATGATCATCCAAGGAGCTGGAGAAACTGCCATAACAATGGCTCCGATTAAGAAGAGAATGTCAGCGAGTATCATAGTCGGTTTTCTTCCAAACCGGTCGTTCAAAAACCCTCCAGTCCCAGCTCCTATAATAGCTCCTGCTATGGCCATGGCCACAATGGTTTCCTACAAAAAAAAATAAAAAAAAATCGTCATATTTAGAACTTCAACTTTTTCTTTTGTTATTACAATGGAGTAGTACGTAGTACTCGTTTTGAAGAGTAAATTACCTGGAGCCATGTTTTCTTGTCCACCTCTTTGAAGTCTTCCTTGATGTAGAGAAGGGCACCAGAAATAACACCTGCCCTCNGAGGGCATAGGTGCCCGCACCACGCGACTATGGTTGCAACCGAATCGAGCTGGCTCGGACTGGGTTTGAACCCGAGCCTACATTGACTCAGATTGGCCAGCTCGGGAAGCAAGATTTATCCCCTAATTTTAGTGGCACCATGAAAAACTTCTACGGATTATCCTTCTTTCTTTACAGTTTTTATTTACGATTAACTCATTTTATAATTTGCATTAAATGTAATCTAGGACAAATCAGATTGATTTATTTTTAAACATTTGACATAACGAGCACGAGTCAAAATAAATCGAGCTAAGCCATGAGCAATATATAAATTTTGGTTCATTGAGCTTCGAGTTGAGCTCGAGTTAGAAAAATACTTGGTTTGAGCCTGCTTGGCTTAGGCTCAGCCTGATTACAATACCCCTACTGAAAAACGAAAGAGGAAGAAATGAAATTCGAAGAGAGATTGATTACGTACCTGTGTCATACCCGAACAAGAGACCCCCAATACCGGCAGAGAAGGCCAACCTCATAATGTAGGGTGTTCCTCCAATCGTTCGGAAGCACGTGGTGAGATCGGCTTTATCTGTGGTTACAATTCCTCCTTCTGCCATCTTTGTTGTTTACTGTTGAGAACAAAGAAAGAGGGCAGAGATCTTTCAGAAGACTGAATGTCTGGGGAGGATCACTTCACCTTGCAAAGGTTAAATATTTCATGCAACACATTAGACATTGAATAAGGTTATAATTAACTTACAGTACCATAAAAACATCCAAATCCTATAAAACATCATATAAACATCCGAATCCTATACAACTTCAACTACTACCAAATAATTGCATGCTTTTTCTATGAGTAGTCACAGTTGTAATGGGATACTGCAACAATGAGAAAAGATAGCAGAAGTAGACATGGTCATTACAGGACAATTTGTTCAGACTTTCCTTAAGTTTCCCCTTAAAAGTGTAAATGGGACCATTCAATCTTTCAGGTTCATGTTTCCCTAATTTCTTCTCTTATCTTCTGATGAGTACGAGGAAAAAAAAAAAAAAAAAAAAAAAGAAAAATCTCTTATCTTTAGTGTTAAACTTTTAACTGTCTACATGGATGCCATTTAGCTTAACTGGATACAGACAAGCAGTCAAAAAAAGAAAAAAAGGACATTGATAATGGTCTGTCCAAAAGATCACGAAAGACATTCATAGTTTATCAACATGACTTTTATGTCATGGGTAGGCTGATAAGCAGGCTTTGACAAAATTAGTGGGCTGAGCTTTTATAAAACTCATTATCCCTTGTTTGCCTAATTAATCTCAGGGCCTAAGAGCATAGTTATTCATGGGTGAAAATCACTCAACCATCTCTCTCCTCCTTCCTATGATTAAAAATGGGCTATTAACTATGGGTGAACAAAGGACCAAATTGTTTGAAGATTGAACATAAACGAAAATGTTTATGGGTGGCCTATATGAAAAATGACCCAAAAACATAAATAAAAGACTTTCAAAGCGATACATTGTTTTTTTAGGAGACAAAAAATGTGTTAAATATTAGAAGAGAGAAGAATTGTGCATGGTTAATAAACAAAAATAAAAGTTGTTTATGTGGTTGAAGGGTAACGAGCTGAAGGAGAGAGAAAGTAGGAGAAGATGGATGAGTGAACAAATCTAGCTTGTTCATAAAACTATAAACAACACTTGAATTGGCCCCAAACTCTCAATGTTTCGAATACAAGCATGAAGAAGAATCCTATGATATCCATCAAAGACATGTAATTTGAGAATAATAATCTAAATTATGATATATCATACACACTGCAAATCAATGCAGAATGAACATGTAATCATCCCCTGGATCCAGACCTTTAATAGGCAATTACTAATTGATCGTATTCCTACGATGATGTTGTAATTAATCCCCTCAAAAGAGGGAAAAAAAAAAAAAAAAAAAGGATGTTGTAATGAATGAATGAAAAATAGAACATAAAAACAGGAAAGCAATTTTCCAGATATATATATGTTGCTCACCAGGGAAATGCTAAGTTTATGTTGTTGATGACACAAACTTGGGGATCATTAAAACTGGAAGAAAGAGATTATATATTTGATGGGATGAAGAAAGAAACAATTGCACCATTGGCTTCAACAATTCTCGGTCATTTGGGGGGAAATAAAATTTCTTAAAATGTTTTCCACAACTATTTTTTTTCGCCTGATTTTTTGGCTGTATATTTTTATCAGAGGACTATATTGTGCATGCCAATTTCTAGTTTCGGGCATAAAACCAAATCCAGCAATTTTATTCATCAGTCATCACTCTTGCACAAAGTTGAGGTAGTTTTACCTCTAATTGTTTCCTTTCCTGTGGTTGTATAGAATTTTCTTTTGTTTTGGCTAGTCACATTATAATTTTTTCATTTTTTTTAATCTGCACTGGTTTAACAAACATCTTCACTCGACCAAAAATAAAATAAAAATAAAGAAAGAAAATAGAAACGAACAAACAAACATTTTGTCAATAATAATAATAATAATAATAATAATAATAATAATAATAATATTATTATTATTATTATTATTATTATTATTATTATTATTAT